>JAMJFZ010000596.1:2527500-2555000 GCA_026225945.1 Cricetomys ansorgei | reverse complement strand
CTGCCCACGCCGGTCCAGGGCTGCGCCTCCTGCACCTCTGACCTCATCCTCCATTAGAAGCACACGATGCTGGGCACTGAGTGTCGGATCTCCTGCCTCAGTAACATCCCTCCGGACCCTCAGCGCGTGTCTGCTTCTGTTCACTCGCCTTCTGTGGCTTTGCTTCTCGGCACGGACCACGATGGAATTTCTGGGCAAAGCCGGGCCTTTCCAGAAGCCCAGGTTTCTTGCCAGCTGCCTCTGGCTAGAGTTCAAAATGTGCCCAATGTCGGGATCAGTCGTGCCAAGTTTTCCCTGGGGCTCCATGGGACCACGTCCTGAGGCGAGAGCTGGATGCTCGGGGGGCAAGTGAGTGACAGCCACTGCAGAGAGGACCATCAAGAGGCCGAGTGCCATCCCTGACCGCTTCCTGCCGTGAAGCCTTCTCCAGAGCCGAGACGCCTAAGGACAGGGTGAAAAAGGTAGCGTGAGATCTGGGAAGCCATCGTCTCCAAACCACAGAACGATGGAGGCGGTGGACAGTGCGTGAGGGACAGACAGCCACGGCAGGACACCTGCCTGTGACTTGCTTCTCAGTCAGCCTCTGCTGACGCCTGCAGACGTACCTGGATGTCTCTGGATGAGCCACCACATGACATGATCTCCACCTCACGAGCGTCGGCCGCATGCAGGTGTCTCCACCCGCCATCCAGGGCTGACCCCACTCCTTTCGATTCTGTGGTCTTGGCTGCCGTTTCAAAAACACGTACACGCGAAGCAGCCACAGAGAGCCCAGGTCGTGCTGAGAAAACCGGAGCAGGGGGCTGAGCCGCTAAGAGCACGTGCTGCTCTTCAGTGGGCCCAGGTTCGGTTCCCAGCGCCCACACGCGGCAGCTCACAGCTACTTACAGAGGGGAAAACCTCCTTCTCCGCAGGAAGCCATGGCCCTAACCTGAGGGTAGAGGGCATGTACACGGCACGCTGCACACCCAGCATGCACTTCCCTGCAGAAACATCTGAGAATCCCTACAGAGACACCAAGAGAAGGTTGGCCCCCCCTTGTCCCGGCCCTTTCCGTGGTATGGTGGCTCCTTTAACCATCCTAACACCTAGATGAACCAGAATTACATAATTCCTACTCTGAAGCTAAGAGCAGGAAGACCAGGACCAGTGAGCTGACAGAAACAAAGTATGTAAAGGACCCTCTGCGCCCTTCCCGCCAGCGTTGGGGTCCCTGCTGCTCCCTCCTGTTGTGGTCTGACAGGCACCTGTGTTTGCACACTTGGTCCCCAGCAGTTGCACTACTGCAGGAAGTTTCGGGACCTTTAGGAAGCAGAGACTTGACGGAGGAAGTGGGTCCCTGCGGTGGGTGGGCCTTGAGGTCTGATAGCTGACCCCGCTTCCTGTCCTTGGCTTCCTGGCTGTGGATGCGGCGTGACCAGCTGCCTCGTGCGGCTGCCATAGCTTCTCTGCCATGATGGATGGCCTCCCTTCTTGAACCTGAGTCAAGTAAACCCCTCCCCCTAAAGTCGCTTCTAGCAAGGAGAACTAGCGAACACACGCCCCCACTTTACAGTCACCTTCTTATCTTCTGGGGTCTGAGAGCCACCTCCTCAGCATTGGGCACATTGTAAGATCAGAATAAAAAGTGGGGACAGCCAAGGTAGAGGCACAGAAGGAAGCGTTTTTCAGCCTAAAGCCCGAGTGTTGGCTGGGAGAGGGACCCTGTTGTTAGTTAGGCTGCCGTGCGTCTCACCAAGAAGACACCAAGGCATTTCCATACGTGGAAACCCTGCCGGACCTCAGCAGAGGGAACCACCATGGCAAGCGCCAACCTGAACAGTGGAACCCCGAGCGTCTCTCAGCTCAGGAGTTTTCATTCTTTCAGAACTCCTCAGGTGTTCTACTGACAGCACATGCAGATCATTAGCAATCAAACATCCCCCACAGAAATCCAACACCCGCAGACAATACAGAACTCCCTAGACTTAGGATAGCCCCTCTCCCAACAGTGCATAAAACAATTTCAGACATAACTAAAAATAAACTTCCCCAATAGTCCACCTGGCACCACAGTTGGGCAGAGGTTCTGTCCAAGGATGAGAGGGGGACAGGGAGCGTTGACAACAGCAGGTGGGAAAGTGAGTCAGGAAGGCAGGAGCCAGAGGGGCGTGGATAGAGGGCCCAAATAGAGACACAGTCCCTGGAGGAGGAGGGGGAGGGAGGCAGGGAGGAAGAGGAGAGGGAGGGGAGAGGGGAGGAGGAGGGGAAGGAAAGGGGAGGAGGGGATGGAGGGGGAGAGGAGAAGGGGGGGAAGGGGAGGGGGAGGGAGGTGCTTAGTAGCTGATTCTTTTATCTTCTTAATTCTTATGCTTTGTTTATATTATATGTGCATGCACATGTATGAGTATGTCGTGACAGTGTGTGTGGGAGTGTGCATGTAACTGTGTAAGTCTTGTGCACGTGTGTGTGTGTGTGTGTGTGAGTCCAGTGACAATGTAACCGTGAAAGCCCTGTGTGTGTGTCCACTGACAGTGTTTGTAAGTCCTGTGAGAGAGTGTGAGTGTGTGTACATGTGTGCATGTGTGTGTGTTAGTAAAAGTCAGCTCTGTGTCTGACTCCGGGGTCATGTCTACAGATGTGCCGAGCCTTGAGCCTTGGTTTCTGACCTCCGTCCCCTCCTGACCCCTGACCGCTGACCCGTCACTCCTCGGACTGCGGCTGGCAGAGAGTCTGGAATGCTGAGACCCTGGGCCATTTTCCTCAGGTTTAGTAACTGTCATGACAAACCTCTGGCTGGGGAGAAGGAACACATGAGCCAAGTTTCAGAGAGCCAGATTAAAGCCACGTGTCACCATCACCACGTGTCGCTGTGACTGTGGAACCCGGCCATCCTTGTTTCCCGAAGCCAGGCCCCAGGCAGGGAACGCAGAATACGCCAGAGCCTCTGGAACAAAGGCCAGCCCCAGAGCCCCAGAGCCACAGAGCCACAGAGCCCCTGTCCTGGTCAGATCTCTGGGGTGCCGGGAGGCTGAGCTGTCCCTTCCACTGCGGGCAGAGTCAGTCTGTCTGTCTCCAAAGCCACCAGCTGGCCAGGCTCGGATGATCAGCCCCTTGGGGGATTGTGAGTTTCCTTCCACATCAACAACTCAAAGGCAGGAAAGGGCTTTCACCCCTGTAATTTCTGGCTCAGCCAATTTAAAGGAAGAAAGGCCAAGAAGTGGAAAGTGAATGTTCACGCGTTGGTCCCTGTGTGCCCGGGACATTTGAGGGAACTTGTTGATTCTCACACAAGAGTTATGAGCACAAAACCAGTGCAATCATGTACTCATCGTCCCATTTTACAGGGGAGGAGACTGAGGCTCACACAGGCATCAGGGGTGGTACCAGGCATAAACCCAGGCCTCTGGCCGAATGGCTGTTATACCCTAGGAAGGCCCCCAGTCTGAACTCATGGAAATTACGTTGGATTTCAGGAATGGCCTGGCTCTGACTGGCCAGCACACATGCAAAGGGAGACATGAATAAGACCAGACGTGTTCGGCAATCCCTGGGCACCAAGGCGAAATCACTGAAGGAAAATAAAAATGTTTTTGTGCTACACATTCATTCAAAAGAAAAACTACTGTGTCTCTTGTCTGTGCTTTCCCCTAATTTCTATAATCAGAAGACTAACAATATCAAATTAGAAACGCCGGGATCTGACTCCTTCCTACCCGGGCATATTTGAGAGGCAATCAGAAGCAGCTTTATAATTATCCGTAGTACCCAAAACAAGCAAACAAAAACAGAAGAACCAGGCGGTTCTACACTTCCGGTTGCTCCAGAACCAACTCAACATTCAAGACTAGAGCCCAGAAAGTTAAAAGCATCTGACTCATGTCCTGATAGCAGCTGACTGCCCACGTGCCCTGCGCCAGGCTCTCCCCACACCCACCATGCATACTGGACAGCGACCTTGTTACCAGGAGCACCAGGTCACAGAACTGAAGAACTGTGTTCGAAACCACCCGACAAGTGTGCGGCAGGCAGGATTCAATTGCTTTAGAGATCCTGTACTCCTCCCCAACACAGACGGGACAGACGGCAGGTCCTCAAAAGTGGGTGGGTTTGCGGAGGGCTGAACACAGGAAGCCACTCTGTGTCTTCAGACAGCTGCTCATGTTGTTTGATGCGGCCCCTTCCCAAGGAACCACAAAGCCTGGACTTCACATAGACCCTTAACAAGCCTTCCTGCAGCCCTGCAGTATCACAGACAGCTCTGCTACTCCATGGTCCCTTCCCCAAGCTTCGCATGGACACCCATGTGTCCACACAGCCTCCCTGGTAACCTAACATCCTCCTCCTGTGACCTCACCTCCTCCTCCTGTGACCTCACCTCCTCCTGTGACCTCACAGCCTCCTGTGACCTCACATCCTCCTCCTGTGACCTCACAGCTTCCTACTGTGACCTCACAGCCTCCTTCTTTGACCTCACCTCCTCCTCACGTGACCTCACAGCCTCCTACTCTGAAATCACACCTCCTCCTGTTACCTCACAACCTCCCTCTGTGACCTCACATACTCTTTCTGTGACCTCACATCCTCCTCCTGTGACCTCACCTCCTTCTGTGACCTCACATCCTCCTCCTGTGACTTCAAACCTCCTCCTGTGAACCCACAGCCTCCTCCTGTGACCTCACAGCCTCCTGTGGCCTCACATCCTCCTCTGTGACCTCACATCCTCCTCCTGTGACCTCACAGCCCCTTTGTGTGACCTCACAGCCTCCTACTCTGACCTCACATCCTCCTCCTGTGACTTCACATCCTTCTCCTGTGACCTCATATCCTCCACCTCTGACCTCACATCTTCCTCTGTGACCTCACATTCTCCTCCTGTGACCTCTTAACCTCCTCCTGTTACCTCACAACCTCCCTCTGTGACCTCACAGCCACCTCTGTGACCTCACAACCTCCTCCTGTCACCTCGCAGCCTCCTGTAACCCCACAGCTTCGTATTATGACCTCACATCCTCCTCCTGTGACGTCACATCCTCCTCCAGTGACCTCACATCCTCCTCGTGTGACCTCACAGCCTCCAACTGTGATGTCACAGTCTCCCCTGTGACCTCACAGTGTCCTCCTCTGACCTCCCAGCTTTCTCCTGTGACCTCACAGCCTCCTCTGTGACCTCACCTCCTCCTACTTTGACGTCAGAGCCTCCTCCTGTGACCTCACAGCCTCCTGTGAAATCACAGCCCCCTCTGTGACCTCATATCCCCCTTCTGTCACTTCGCTGCCTTCTGGAACCCCAGAGCTTCCTACTGTGACATCACAGCTTCCTTCTGTGATCTCACCTCCTCCCCTCGTGACCTCACAGCCTGCTACTGTGACCTAATGGCCTCCTCCTGTGACCTCAAAACCTCCCTCTGTGACCTCACATCCTCCTCCTGTGACCTCAATCTTCCTCCTGTGACCTCATATCCTATTTCTGTGACCTCACAGCCGCCCCCTGTGACCTCAGAGCCCCCTTGTTACCTCAAATCCTCCTCTTGTGACCTCAGAGCCTCCTCCTGTGACCTCACAGCCTCCTCCTGTGACGGCACAGTCTCTTCCTCTGACCTCACAGCCTCCTCCTCTGACCTCAGAGTCTCCTCCTCTGACCTCTCAGCATTGTCCTATGACCTCACAACCTCCTCCTGTGACCAGCCAGCCTCCTACTCTGACCTCACTGCCCCCTTGTGACATCACATCCTCGACTTGTGACCTCAGAGACTCCTCTTGTTACCTCACAACATCC
The DNA here is from genome assembly GCA_026225945.1 of Cricetomys ansorgei. Classification (NCBI taxonomy): domain Eukaryota; kingdom Metazoa; phylum Chordata; class Mammalia; order Rodentia; family Nesomyidae; genus Cricetomys; species Cricetomys ansorgei. The sequence continues at coordinate 2,549,242 of JAMJFZ010000596.1, read as the reverse complement.
CTCTGTGACCTCACAGCCTCCTTCTGTGTCCTCACAGCCTCCTGTGAAATCATACCCTCCTCCTCTGACCTGACAGCTTTCTCCTGTGACCTCACAGCCTCCTACTGTGACCTCAGAGCAACCTTATAACCTCACATCCTCCTCCTGTGATCTCAGAGCCTACTTCTGTTACCTCACATTCTCCTCCTGTGACCTCACAGCCTCCTGCTCCTGCGATGGCACAATCTCTTCCTCTGACCTCACAGCCTCCTCCTCTGACCTCACAGCTTTGTCCTGTGACCTCACAACCTCCTCCTGTGAACTCAGTCTCCTCCTGGAACCTCACACCCTCGTCCTCTGACCTCAGAGCCTCCTCATCTGACCTCACAGCTTTCTCTGCTGACCTCACAGCCTCCTCCTGTGACCTCACAACCACCCTCTGTGATCTCACAGCCTCCTCTGTGACCTCACATTCTCCTCCTGTGACCTCACAGCCTCCTCCTCCTGTGACGGCACAGTCTCTTCCTCTGACCTCAGAGCCTCCTCCTCTGACCTCACAGCTTTGTCCTGTGACCTCACAGCCTCCTCCTGTGACCTGCCAGCCTGCTACTGTGACCTCACTGCCCCCTTGTGACATCACATCCTCGACCTGTGACTTCAGAGCCTCCTCCTATTACATCACAACCTCACTCAGTGACCTCACATCTCCTCTTGTGACCTCACAGCCTCCTCCAGTGACCTCACAGTCTCCTCCTGTGACTTCACAGCCTCCTCCTCCTGTGATGGCACAGTCTCTTCCTCTGACTTCACAGCCTCCTCCTCTGACCTCAGAGCCTCCTCCTCTGACCTCACAGCTTTGTCCTGTGACCTCACAACTTCCCTGTGTGACCTCTCATCCTCCTCCTATGAACACACATCCTCCTCCTGTGACCTCACACCCTCCTACTGTGACCTCTCAGCCTCCTCCTGTGACCTCCATTCTCCTCCTGTGACCTCACGCCCTCCTCTTGTGACCTCACAGCCTCGTCCTGTGACCTCCATTCTCCTCCTCTGACCTCAAGCCTCCTCTGTGACCTCATAGCCTCCTCCTGTCACCTCAGAGCCTCCTTTTGTGACCCCTCAGCCTCCTGCTGTGACTTCACAGCCTCTTCCTGTGACATCACACCCTTTTCCTCTGACCTCACATCCTCCTCCTGTGACCTCAGAGCCTCCTCTTGTTACCTCACAACCTCCTCCTGTGACCTCACATCCTCCTCCTGTTACGTCACAGTCTCTTGCTGTGACCTCGCAGCCACCTACTGTGACCTCATGTCTTCCTCATGTGACCTCACATTCTCCTCCTGTGACCTCAGAGCCTCCTCCTGTTACCTCATTTCTCCTCTCTGACCTCACAGCCTCCTTCTGTGACCTCACAGCCCCCTTTGTGACCTCCCAGTCTCCTCCTGTGACCTAAGAGCCTCCTCCTGTGACCTCACATCTTCCTCCTCTCGCCTCACAGCCTCCTGTGACCTCACAGCCTTCTTATGTTACCTCACAGCCACCTACTGTGATCTCACAGCCTCATTTGAACTCACAGCCTCCTCTATGACCTCATATCCTCCTACTGTCACCTTACAGCCTCCTGTGATCTCTCAGCTTCCTACTGTGATCTCACAGCCTCCCTCTCTGACCTCATCTCTTCCTCACGTGACCTCACATCCTCCTCTTGTGACCACACAACCTCCCTCTTTGCCTCATATCCTCTTCCTGTCACCTCACAGCCTCCTCCTGTGACCTCCCACAGCCCCATCCTGTGACCTCACATTCTCCTCCTGTTCCTGTATGTCCTTCTGTGACCTCACTGCCTCCTCTTTTGACCTCACAGTCTCCTTGTGTGACCTCACCGCTTCTTCCTGTGACCTCAAAGCCTCCTGTGAACTCACAACGTCCTCTTGTGACCTCAAAGCCTCCTCCTGTTACCTCACAACCTCCCTCTGTGACATCATACCCTCCTCCGGTGACCTCCATTCTTCTCTGTGACCTCACAGCATCGTCCTGTAACCTCCCAAACTCCTTCTGTGACCTCCCAGCCTCCAACTGTGACCTCCCAGCCTCTTCCTGTGACCTCCATTTTCCTCCTGTGACCTGACAGCCTCTAATTGTGACCTCACAGCCCCCTCTGTGACCTCACATCCTCCTCCTGTGACCTCCCAGCCTCTTCCTGTAACCTCACAGCCTCCTACTTTGACTTTGCATCCTCCTCCTGTGACCTCACACCCTCTTCCTGTGACTTCACAGCCTCCTCCCGTGACCTCAAAGCCACCTCCTGTGACCTCACATCCTACACCTGTGACCTGCCAGCCTCATACTGTGACCTCACAGCCTCCTCCTGTGACTTCACAGCCTCAAACTGTTACCTCACAACGTCCCCCATTGACCTCACAGCCTCCGACTCTACCTCACACCTCCTCCTGTTACCTCACAACCTCCCTCTGTGACCTCACAGCCTCCTCCTGTGACCTCACAGCCTCCTCCTGTTACGGCACAACCTCACTCGGTGACCTCTCATCTTCCTCCTGTGACCTCACAGTCTCCTCCTGTGACCTCATAGCCTACTGTGAACTAACAGCCTCCTCTGTGACCCCACATCCTCCTACTGTGACCTCACAGCCTCCTCCTGTGACGTTACATCCTCCTCCTGTGACCTCACAGCCTCCTCCTGTGACGTTACATCTTCCTCCTGTGACCTCACAGCCTCCTCCTGTGACTTGCCAGCCCCCTACTGTGACCTCAGAGCCCCCTTGTGACCTTACATCCTGCTCCTGTGACCTCAGAGCCTCCTCTGTGACCTCACAGCCTCCTCCTGTGACGGCACACCCTCCTACTGTGACCTCAGAATCTCCTTCTGTGACCTCACAGCCTCATCCTGTGACCTCTCAGCCTCCTCCTGTGACCTCCATTCTCCTCCTCTGGCCTCAAGCCTCCTCTGTGACCTCACAGCCTCCTCCTGTGACTTCACAGCCTCCTCCTGTGACCTCAGAGCACCCTTGTGACCTCACATCCTCCCCCTTGACCTCAGAGCCTCCTCTTGTTACCTCACAACCTCCTCCTGTGACCTCACAGCCTCCTCCTGTGACCTCGCAGCCACCTACTGTGACCTCATGTTTTCCTCCTGTGACCTCACATCCTCCTCTGTGACCTCACAGCCTCCTCTGTGACCTCACATCCTCCAACTGTGACCTTACATCCTCCTCCTGTGATCTCACAACCACCTCCTGTGAACTCACATCCTCCTCCTGTGAACTCACATCCTCCTCCCGTGACCTCACAGCCTTCATGTGTGACCTCACACCTCCTCCTGTGACCTCACAGTCACCTCCTGTGACCTCACAGCCACCTCCCATGACCTCACATCCTCCTCCTCTGACCTCACAGCCTCTTCCTGTGACCTCACAGCATCCTCCTGTGACCTCCATCCTCCTCTGTGACCTCACACAGCCGAATACTGATCTCCCAGTCTCCTCCTGTGACCTCCCAGCCTCCTCCCCTGAACTCACATCCTCCTCTCATGACCTAACAGCCTTCATCTGTGACCTCACACCTCCTCCTGTTTCCTCACACCCTCGTTCTGTGACCTCACATCCTCTTCTTGTGACCTCACAGCCTCCTCTTGTGACCTCATGGCCTCCTCCTGTGACCTCACACCCTCCTCCTGTGACGTCACAGCCTCCTCATGTGACCTCACAGCCTCCTCCTGTGAACTCACATCCTTCTGTGACCTCAGAGCCTCCTCCTTTAACATCAATTCCTTCTCCTGTGACCTCATGACTTCTTGTGAACTCAAATCCTCCTGTGACCTCACACCCTCTTCTTTTGACCTCAGAGAGCCTCTTGTGACTTCACCGCCTCCTCCTTGACCTCACGGCCTTCTGTGACTTCACAGCCTCTTCCTGTTACCTCAACTCCGCTCCTGTGACCCCACAGCTTCCTCCTGTGACCCCATATCCTCCTCTTTTGACCTCCCAGCCTCCTCCTGTGACCTCCCAGCCTCCTCCTGTGACCTCACAGCCTCCTCCTGTGACCTCACATCCTCCTGTGACCTCACATCCTCCTGTGACCTCACAGACTCTTCCTGTTTCCTCACACCCATGTTCTATGACCTCACATCCTCCTCCTGTGACCTCACAGCCTCCTCCTGTGACCTCATGGCCTCCTCCTGTGACCTCACAGCCTCCTCCTGTGACCTCACATCCTCCTGTGACCTCACACAGCCTCTTCCTGTGACCTCAGCCTCCTATCCTGGCCGTCATGCCCGCTCGTCTCCTACAGTGCACTACTAATGTGACATGCTCAAGGGCTAATGGTGCGTTGATGTTGCCCTAAACCCCATGTCATCATTGAAGTTGAGGACGGAACGCATTTTGGTGGTCCTCACCTTTCAGCCCTGGCTAGAACCCTGCGCATTTTAGATATGAGCCTTCACTAAAGCGAGCATGCTTTTTTGCCCTGCGGGCTGGAATACACAGACTCAAACCCTATGCTCAGCAAGGCCACTGCTTCATAGGTTGTCCTAACCCTTGGGCATTCTCAGGGTCACCGGCACCTCCCCTGCTTTAGGCCCTATATATGTACCCTGCACACCGCATTAAAATTGAGACACCCCTGACGTGTGTCCCAAGTGTCTGTGTACTCGTCCAGCTCACCAGAGGTCCGTCAAAGACACTCCAGGATGCTGTAAACCCACGGCCCACCCCACCATGCCATGTTCTCCCTGCCGAGTCCCTCAGCCTGGAGCCGGTCGAGGGCGGCCCTTGACTCCGGGCAAAGGGACCCAGCGCTGCATGACCAGACACATGCATGACAGGAGTTTCTACCCGCAGGACCACACACGAGAGACAGCTGATAGCCCCAGGGGACCAAAGAGGCTAGTCATCTCCTGGTGAGTCCAAACAGTCGCCCACACTGGCTTCAGCAGCCAGGAGAGTCATCTTAGAAATACACGGATCCAGGCTAGTCGGTCCTGGTTAGTGTCCGGATGGGAGACCCAAACTAACCAGATAGAGTCCGAGGCATTTGAGTAAGAAAACCGGGGTCTAATGAATGTTCATCCTCAAGCGCTCAGAAACAAAACCAGAGGAATAGCAGGAAACAAGGATTGGGGCACATTGCTCTCAAGAGAAGAGAGCTGGAAATGTGACCCAGAGTTCCTCTAACCCAGAGCCACCAACAGAAACTGAAGTAAATCACCTCTGAATTTACGGTGTCCTAGTATCTGGGTGTGGTGGCTCACCGCCATGATCCCAGTACTGAGAAGCCGAAGCAGGAGGATTGCTGTGCATTTCAGGCCAGCTACAGAAAGATACTGCCTCAAAATAACAAGCCAGGGGCAGCCTCCCACCCAAAAGAGTAGAAAATGTGTCGTTTTCAAAAGCCCCTGGGGATGTATGACCCCCTAGCTGTCTCTAGTGGTCTCCCAGAAGTCCCCACTAGCAGCCAGCCCTGGGTGTACGCAGCACTAACTAACTCACCCACACACTCTGCCTTTGCTCAGCTAGTTCAGCTTCCTGAGACAGTGAGCAACTCTGGGTAAGGCACCTGCCACCACTTTTGTATTGGATTGAGTACAATCCTCAGGAATGGTGGAAGGACCCACAATTTGTTCTCTGACCTACACACACACACACACACACACACACACACACACCATGGCATATGTGTGCGCACACACAATCACCCACAAAATAAATAAATATATTTTTTATTATTTTTTATACACACGATGTGTTGTCTGCATGTATGTATATGTACCACGTGCATGCCTGGTGCCCACGGAGGCCAGAAGAGGGCATCCAATCTCCTGGGACTAGAGTTAAAGATGGTTGTGAGCTGATGTGTGAGTACAGGATATCAAACACAGCTCCTCTGAAGAGCAGCCAGTACTCTTAACCCCTGAGCCATCTCTCCAGCTCCTAACTTCCTGGGAGCGTTGACCCCAGAGCCATGCTCCAGGACAAACCTGATCACCGGGATCTTTCCCTAGTCCCTGTGCTGTGTGACGAGTTCCCTCTCTGGGCTGGGCCTCCTGCCTCACCAGCCTGGTGTAACTGTTAATGACATACAGGCTCAAAGCAGCCTGTCAAATCCCAGCTTTACCACATCCTCCCTGTGTGACCTGGGGCCTCAAAAGTCTTCAACCATCTGAAGGGATTGTGGCTGTATCTCCCTGGCAGTGTGGCCCATTGTCAAATTCACTAGATGGGTCTTTCCTAGACAAGCATTGTCCCTAAGGAAAAGAGCCATCAAAAAGGAGACAAGCAAGAGTACTGGGGAGTTGCTCAGTTGGTTAACTGCTTGCTTTGGAAGTCAGGGGATGCCAATGGTGCCCAGCTGTAATCTCAACTCCAGGAAGGCAGACACCGGAGCTTCCTGGCCAGCTAGTCTTTCTGGACCCATGGGTTCCAAGTTCATTGAGACCCTTTCTCAAGAACCAAGGTGGAGAGTGACTGGAGATAGGTGGCATCCACCTCTGCCCTCTACACACAAGCGTGCACACACACACACGTGCACACAGACACACACATGCATGCACACAATGCACACATACGCATGCATACACACACATAGTCACACACGCACACATACACACACACACACATACATCACGCATGCATGCACACACACACATGCACTCGTGCACACAAACATACAGACACACACATGCACACACATGTGCACACAAACAGATGTGCACACACACATGCACACACATGTGCACATATACTCTCACACACAGTTGTGTGGTGGTGATAATCTGAGGGGAAATGAATCTATCTTTCTCGCTGAAATCAGCACAAAGCATCCAAAGCAGAGCCGACCCATAGCCAAGCTCAACGGGTCCCAACCGCGGATGGTATTGTTACTTTGACCATGACTGATCTGCAGCAAGGTCTCTGGGAACACTTCAGGGCAGCATCCCTGGGACCTTCACTGGTGGCATGTGACCTCTGCCTGCTCGTGAGAAGAGGGGATCTGCTGGATGCCAGGCTCCAGTCCCAGCCTGATTGCACAGTGGGGCATGGTGACCCACTGAGCTGCCCACAGCTTCGACTCCAGCACCCTTCTGCTCCAGCTCCAAGAGTACCAGTGTGGAGACACCACAGGCCAGATGGAATGTCAGAGACCGGTCATCTGTTAGAAGTGTCTCCTTCCCCTGGGGTTGGGCTGGGGTGGAGCAGAATGAGATCTCTGAGTGGAAAAGTGCAGCATGCTGCTCTCTGGCTGCTGGAAGTCCAGACACCGAGTGGCCAGGCTGTGTCTTCAGCCACAGCCACCCTCTTCTGAAGAAACCGTGACAAGGGGCCATAACCCAGCTCCTCTGGTTCTCAGTCCTCCCAAGTCTCCAGCAGGTGCGAGAACTCCTGCAGGATGGGCAAAGCGTTTGAGAACCAGACTCACAGGTCAATTCTGGCCTGCAGATGTGTTTTGTGTGGCTCACCTTGGATCCCTGTAACTTGGCTGGTACTCGGACTTGGTGAGCCTCTGTCTATTGATCTCTAAAATGGCCCAAAGAATATAGCCTCTGCGTCCAAAGGAGTATGGATTCAATGCGTAAGAAACCTTGAAACCTCAGTGTTTTAGCAGAATTATAACATTTTTCTGTAGTGACGTAATACAATAAACCCTGCGTTCCCGTCCTCGCAGCTGAGGGATGGCCCTCCACAGCCAGCAAGGTGACCACCACAGAGTAGAAGCTCGTTGGAGATTCTTTTCTTTTGCCTATGTTGTTTGTTTCGGTTTTCAGATGTGTTTGGGTTCTGTCTGTTCAGGGTCTCACTATGTAACCCAGTCTGGCCTTGAACTTAAGACAGCGATTTTGCCTCAACTTTTGTGCTAGTTGGTTTTATGTTGGCTCGACACAAGCAGAAGTCATTTGGGAAGAGAGAACCTCAATTGAGAAAATGGCCCCTCTGTTGGTTTGAATAAGAACGGCCCCCTAAGCTCATACATTTGAATGTTTAGTCACATGGGAGTGGCCCTATTTGATAGGATTAGAAGGATTGGGAGGCGTGGCCTTGTTGGAGGAAGTGTGTCACTGGGGGTGGGCTTTGAGGTTTAGAAGCCCACAGCCAGCCTCTCCCCCTCCCCCGTTTCTCTCTCTCTTTCTCTCTCTCCCCCTCTCTCTCTCTGCCTAAGAGTCAGGGTGTAAAACTCTCAAGCCACTCCTCCAGCACCTGCCTGTCCCTACGCTCTCCACCATGATGAAATGGACTCTGAAACTATAAGCAGGCCCCCAATTAAATCTTTCTTTTATATGAGTTGCTGTGGTTATGGTGTCTCTTCACAGCAACAGGACACTGGCTAAGACACCTCCAACCAGATTAGCTGTGGGCAAGCCTGGGACGCTTCTCATAATTAGTGGTTGATGGAAGAGGGCTCAGTCCACTGTGCTGGTTCCACTCCTAGATGGTGGTCTTGGTGCTTTAAGAAGGCGGGCTGAGCAAGCCATTAGGAGCAAGCCAGTGACTAGCATTCCTCAGTGGCCTCTGCTTGAGCCCTTGCCTCCGGGTTCTGCCCTGTTTGAGTTCCTGTTCCCTTGGTGACGGACTATGACATGCAGCTGTAAGCTGGAATAATCCCTTTTCTCCTCATGCTGTCTGTGGTGACGGTATTTCACCACAGCAATCGAAACCCTGGCTGGGACAACCTCTCAAAATCTGGGTTCATAGCCATCATGGCGGGCATATTTGCCTCTCATGAATTCCTAATGGCGCAGGAGGCGAGGACATTAGGAGGACTCTGTCAGGCAAGGTGGCTTTTGACTCTTCCAGTGGCCAGAACCCGCTGACATATATAACAGAGAAGCAGTCTCTAAGTCTTCCCAATACAGAGGTTATTAGTCTACCTAAGAGGCCCTGGGTGGAACTTTTTAAATAGACAAAGGAAAGACGTAGAGTTATAAACGTAATGGGTGACAATCAAATGAGCTGATTAAAAGGTGCTAAAAAATAAAATAAAATAGATCTGCGCCATGTTCTCCTCTGAACACGCTAAGCCCGTTGAGCTGGTGGGCTTTCAAAGTTGTGAACTCCACAGTACATTTCTACTCTCCTGACAGAAAATGTCAGAGACTTGTCTTGGTGACAAAGCCACAGGTGCCCACACTCATTTTCAAATAAATGCCAGATTTAGTTAGAGGTCCGTAGAAATAAAGGTGTTAACATGTCTCAACCAAGCTGAGGACCCGCTGAATTATATGCCTGGGCCCAGGTCAGGAATCCTTGAGCTAAGTGCCCCTCCCCATTGCCCTGGGCTCACCGTCTCTAGTTTACGAGCTGATATCAAGGCAGTGGTCTCTACTCTGATGCCCTTCTTCCTGAGAGCTTGGATCGCAGGATTCTGATGCGCCCTCCGCTTGGTGCTCTGAGGGACCCAGGACAAGGCAGCCCCAGAGCCCGAACTCAGGTTTTTGCTGTCTTACGGGCGCCAATGTCCCCACTCCCATTGGCTGAGTGTGGCTGTGTGTTTACACACAGCGCACAGGAGCGTCCTGCTCTTTACAGCACAGTATATTCAACCCTACCAGCAGGCACTGTGATCTGCAAGGGAAACTGAGGCTGCGGGTTAAATATTCACAGACTAGCCTCAGGTGAGGGGCAGAGTTTGAACGCAGCCTCGATCAGAAGCCACCTTCTGAGTGCTTCATGCTTTAAAACTGTACCAAGGAAGGTAACATAGAGTCACCCAGTCACCCAGTCACCCCGCACTGCTGCCATGAAGGACAGACCGTGATGGAGGATCTAGGAACTTCTCCTTGCTCCCAGGGAAGTGACTAACAGGGTGCTGATGCACTTAGCCAGCTATCCCTGCTCCCAGGGGAGAGTAATGGTTTTTAACTGGTGTTTCTGAAAGAAAGGACACAATAGCATCTTTGTAGTTGCAGTAGGATCTGGGGAGGGGTGGGGGCGAGTGACCACCAGGGCCAACTAGACCAGTGCCTGCAGGGAGTCTGCTGTGCAGAGGCCAAAGGACGCTCCTGAGCTGCCCAGAAGAAGCCCTGTGGCGGCCAGACCCTGAGCAGGGCCCAGGTCCCCAGGATGCACACACAGAGCCTCTGTGTGGGGAACAGAGCTGCTCTGTCCTGGAGGAAGAAGAATATGCACCCCCACCTACCCTCCCCCCCAGCCCACCGACCCTCCCTCCCCAGCCCACCTACCCTCCCTCCCCAGCCCACCTACCCTCCCCCCGCCAAGGCTGGACATCCACTTGGCCCACACAGCCATCCCAGCCCCCAGCTCTCAGACTGCTCGCACTCAGCTCCCTCAGAATTCAAGAAGCTTCAACTGCGGCCTCACGCACTCGAGCCCCGCTCTGGCCCAGCAGCCCACCTTGCTTCAGGACAGCCTGCTGTGAGGCAGGCGGGGGCCCCTCTGCTGCCACCCTCCAGGGAATCACTGCCCAGAGACTCCAAAGAGACCAGAAACAGGAGGGACTCCCCACAACGAGGAGTTCCTTACCATTAAAGAAGGCAGAGGTGATAAGACAAGAAATTCAAAGCACAGGGAAACCCCGTGGAGCTCCGTCTTCATTGCCAAGTTGACTGGATCTGGAATTCCTACGAGACACATCTCTGATTTTTCAGAAAGGTTTAGCTGAGGAGGGAAGGCCCACCAGGTGGTGGGCAGCAGCACCCACAGCCCGGGTGAGCCGAGTCAGCTGTGATCCTGACGGCGGATGTCATGTGACCCGCGCCTGAAGCTCCCGCCACGTGCTCCCTGCCGTGATGACTGTCTAAAGGAACCCTCCCACCTGCAGCTTGCCTTTTATCAGGTGTTCGGTCACAGCAGTGAGAAGAACCAATGCATGCTTCCAAACGTTTCCAAATGCTTCCAAAGGGAAACGTCTGATAATCAAGTCAGGAGAAGCAGCATTAAAACAGCAAGTTTCTCAGATTTGTGCCTCATCTCAACACTCATTTAAAGAAAAAAGAAAAAAAAAACCAGCATTTCATTACAAGGAAAGTCCAGACAGACAGAAGGAGTCCAGAACAGTACAGACCAGGAGACAGCGGGTCTGAGATGTGCCCTGCTTCCCGACATCACAAGGCCTGACAGAGCTCGCCTCCTGAGTTCACAGAAGCCATGCCCCTGCTCCCGACACCCACCACCTCCCCCCCATAGCCCTCTCTTCTTCCTTTGGCTGCTAGAAGTTTTCACATGAGCCCCAGGCTGGAGCCCTTCTTCTCCTTGGGGAAAGGACGAAGGGAGCTGTGGATGCCGTGTTTTGACGTTATCGCCCGCTGACATCACAGAACTCATCCCACAGAGCTTCCGCGCTGCTTGAGGCCTGTCGCCATGCATTCCCAAGTACCAAGGCGACTTTTGTTCCTTGCCAGGAACTGAGTCTCCTTCAGCCCAGAGCTCGAAAAGTCACCTCACAGCATGGGGCAGAGACAAGACAGGAGCTAGGAGTCGGCCTCCTCCTGTCTACACTGCCTCCTTGGCCAGAGCACAAAGCCCGCTTGTACCTGCGGCAAACACTTGGACAGTGACCACCAGCCTTCCACTGCCGAAGGGCAGCCCAGCTGGGGAAAGCTAACTCAGAGCAGCACACAGGGCGCCCAGGACCCGGCCCATGGCGCTCAGGCTGCCCGGGACACTGCCTGCTCCCGGGCCAGCTCTCAAGGAAAGGGCTGCAGAGCCGGCCTGATGCATCTCCATGCCCCCCTCTGTGTTGCTGTCCACAGACTCAGCTCATTCCCCCTTAGTCCCAGCACTTCCACAGTTTAAGACAGTTCTTGGCTGACAGCATTTCTGGAAAAGTCACTACCCAGCTTGGCTCCAGAGCACAAAGCCACAAACTCACCGCCCCAGCCAAGACAGGAGGATTTGAATTCTCTGGATGGTACTGGAAAAAGACGCTTGCCCATAGCAAGCAAACACCTTCCAAAGCCAAACAACTGTCCGCAAGTACACAGCACATGACAGGGCCCCTTCCAGCGGCCACTTAGGAGAAACCCAAGTCCGGGGTCAGCAGCAGACTGATTGCCCAGCGGGGGTGGCTACTCCAGAAGGTAGGGAGGCCGGTGGCTGTGCAGACAGCACCAGGGACATGAATAACAGCAGACTCATTTACGGCTAGAATTGTCTCCATTCTGTTTTATGACTAGAAAAGAAACCTGTAAAAGACCAAAAGACTAACGGGGAGACATCATTCAGCTTTGTTCTGAAAGGTAACATATTTTACAGAATACTGGCCACTAGGAGCCTGCTTGGATAAAGGCACTTACCACCATCCTGAGTTCGATCCCCAGAACCTACACAGTGGAAGAAAGAACAGACTCCTAAAAGTTGCCCCCTGCAGACACTAACGCCCTCAGAGGACACGGCTGTGGCCCCTATTTCTTGGATGGCAAGCTTGCTCCTAAACCAGGAAGTCAGCAAAATCTCAGTCAGACCCTGAACCTCCAGCCATGCCTCTTTTCAGACTTAAGAGTTCATGCTCATTTGGAGTGTGCAGAAAACGTGTAAGGGCCTGGAGCGAGGCCAGGAGAAAACACAAGCCTCCGCTTCCCCTGAGGCCCCAGCTGGACCGGTCAGGCCTCTGTGTCTGGCCCTCACATCTGCACAAGAAAATGTTTCCACGTCCTACAAAAGCTCTCTTCCGAATTCCAGGCCCATGGGTCAACTTCCCGAGAAGCATCTCTGTGGAGCTCCCATCTGGCCCCCAAAATCTGGAGAGAAAGGGATCCCTCGGGGAATTCACGAGACAGACCAGGGACGCTCCAACCCACGAGCTTCCTCCCCGCCTCCTGACCCAGTCAGAGCTGCAGGTTTTCTATCAGAAACTCAGTCCACCCTCAGGGAAGCCCCTGGCCTGGAGCTAAAGCCACTTGTGCAGGTTTTCAAAGACTTGGTTTTCTGTCTTGGTGTCTGTAGGGTTTGGAAAAGAAGCAAGTGACTCCACAGACCTACCAGCAACCCCAGGGCTGCTCTATAGTCCCCGTCCAGCAGATATTGAGAGGTGGGGTCCTTGGAATCTCAACAGTAAGACTTTAACTAAAAGGTGACGCACGGCATTTTAAAAAACATTAATACACCACCAAACCAGGAAGACTGGCATTCACACACCTTTGAGAGGGAAGGGAGTGCCTTCAAAGGCTCTGGAGCATCAGGTCTGTCTTGGGAGCCAATTGGAATCCTCTCCTCTCCTTCCCTAAGGGCTGGGCAGCAAGCATTTTGCTTAGATGACTGTCCAGCTTGCATGTGAGGGGTCCTTGATGAAGACTCCATGACCCCCAGTTCAGGGCAGCCCCATGAGAAAGCTTGAGGGATAACTGCGGCCTGGGATGTCACGTATACATCCCATGTACGCCTCCGCCTCTGAGGCCACCTGCCCTGGCGCCCACCTGACCCCGCGGTTCTGTCCTGAAGCTCCTACCATGTCCCCGAGGTACTCCGGCAGGCTCCCAGGCTCCCGGGGCTCAGCCTACTGGCAGGCTCATCCCTGGAGCCCAGGCTTCCCAGGCTGCTGCGTCTACACCTTTCCCGCGGCCAGACCACGGAGGACACACAGCAGGATGCTCCCAGTGTGGGTCTGCTGGGTCCTGCTGCCAGAACCAACTGCTGGGACCTTTTCAGACTTTGCAAAACCCCAGCCTAGCAGCAGGGCCCAGCCTCCCCAGTCCCCAGAAAGCGCGGGAGGGGGAGGCCCCTTTCACAATAAAAGCCCTACCCGGTTCTGGCCAGGCACAGCCGCCTGAAGGGAGGGCCCAGGGGCCGGGAAGGAAAGGGTTCCCAGACCGGTTCGGTGCCAGGGCTGGGAGTAGAGGCACCCCAACCATGCCTCTAAGGTGTGTGGGTGCAGCCCCTACACTGCCTCCCTCCTTTGGGATGCCTCAGGAATAAGAGTCTGTTATTGGCACTACTTTGGGCACAGCCCAGGGGCCGTTTCGGAGGCAAATCCGTTACTACTGAAGGTCATTAACAATGAGCAGAACCTCATTCAAGGGGCCAGAATAAGTAATCAATACTGGACACTGCTATGGCCACGGACAGTCCCTTCGTGTCCCCGGGACAGGACTAGAGGGTTTGCACTGGGCTCGGCATTAGTGCAGAACCCTGGTGGCCTCACTGGCGACAGCTGGTGTCTGCCTATGAGGACCTGGACCTCTGGGAGGTCTGCCCCTCTGAAGTCTGATACTTGGAACTCAGGATTCTTAAGGGGGGATAAGCAATGGGTAGAGGGTGGGACAAAGCGGACAGTAGGAGAGACTCTTGGAGCAAGGCTACCAATCACCTGCCAGGGTTTAATCTCAGGGGTCACCTGATAGACGAGCCAGCTTCAGGCTGCCAACCTCACCCGGCCCAGACTGATTCCAGGATGTCACTGATGGTGGGTGCATCTGAAGAGAAGGAAGACCCAGGGGCGCCCTGTGGGACGCTGAGCCCGAAGTCAGCCCCGACAAAGCATTGAACCACCACAAACAATGTCAGGGGACAAACTTACAGAGGTGGAAACTGCGGTTTAGGGAGTTAAAATGAGTCTCCTGAAACCCAGTAGCCACTCAATAGCCCGAAGCCCAAACCTGTCTGCTAGAGAGTGAAAACACCGAGCTGACAGGAAGCAGGGCGGGGAGAGGACGCCGCACACTGCAGCCTGAAGGCGCACAGAATCCTAGAAGGTGAATCTCCGGAGATTCGGGTCCTGCAGCAAGAGTGCGAAACCCAGGCAGAGCTAGGAAAGAACATGACTTAGTTTTGAGTCTCTGTTCCTACCCACATTGGATATACGCACGTGCCACCATCCTCTCACAGGCACACGTGTGAACAACATCTAGGAAACATTATTTTGATGGTTAATTTTTTTAGGAGTTTACTTCTGTTTTCTGTACGTGAGTGTCTGCCTGTATGTGTGTCTGTGAACCACCTGTGTGCAGTATCCACGGCGGCCAGATGTCAGAGCCCTGGAAATGGAGCTAGAGGTGGTTTTGAGCTGCCGGGTGGGTGCTGGGAATCAAGCCAGTCTCTTAAGTGCTGAGCCGCCTCTCCAGCCCCGTGTGATTAATTTTAGTTAACATGCTATAATCTAGAATCTCCCGGGAAGGAGTCTCAGCGAGGAGTTCTCTAGATTATGTTGGCCTGTGGATCGTGTCCAGGCCGTGCCTGTAAAGGGTCTTCTGAATTGCACTGAGGTGGGAAGCCCCACCCTGAGTGGGCTTGTTCGCAGGCTGGAGTTAGCGGACCACTCACCAAGTTTCCGTTGCTCTGCTCCCGACTGTGGGTGTATGTGCCATCCGGTTCCTGCCACTTGACTTCCCCTCAGTGATGAGCTGTGACCTGGAAGTGTGAGCCAGGTAGACCCCTCTCCCTGAAATAGCTTTGTCATGGTGTCTTATCACAGCAACAGAAAAGGGAACAAACACAGTGACTTCCGTGTTCCCGTATACTTTTAATTACACTTTATTTACTGTGCATGTGTGCGTGTGCATGTGTGTGTGAATCTGCATGTCTGTGCGTGTATGTCTGTGAATGTGTGTGTGTGGATGTGTGTGTCTGTGTGCGTGTGCGAGTGTGGGTCTGTGAATATGCGAGTGTGGGTGTCTGAATGTGTATGTCAATGTGTATGTGAATGCCTCTGTGTGTGTGTGTGTGTGTGTGGATGTGTGTGTCTGTGTGAGTGTGCGAGTGTGGGTATGTGAATATGTGAGTGTGGGTGTCTGAATGTGTATGTGAATGTGTGTGTGTGTGTGTCAGAGGACAGCCTGCTGGAGTCCATTCTCTCCTCCCGCCATGTGGGTCCCACGGCTGCAGCTCAGGCCAGCAAGCTCGGCACCTGTCATCTACCTGGTGACCTCACCAACCCAGCTGCGATATTCTTTTATCCCGCTATTCTTAGTGGTGACCAAGTTAACTCACTGCTGTCCACTAGAGTAATGTCTGTAGAACCTGTGCTAACAGGTGAGGTGAAGTGACGGCTCCACAAGAGGCTGTGCTCTGCTCTCACAGAGGGCCCAAGCTGTTTCCAGAGCCAAGCTCCTATTGACAGCATGGGTATCAGCTTGCAGGTTACAGGTTACGGGGGGGGGGGGGGGGGGGGGGGGGGGGGGGGGGGGGGGGGGGGGGGGGGGGGGGGTGTTGGCCGTCCAGGCGGATCCCAGAAACAACAACTCTCTGACAGGAATGGCACCCTCGTGTGGCCAACACTACACACACTGTTCTGAGCTCGGATTTAACTGAGTCTCTCCCACCTGCGCCCTGGTCTGATAGTGGTTGAGACAAAACTCAATGAGACAATGAGCATAAATGATCCCACAGTCTAGACTCTTTACAAGGTCCACAATCAGTGTTTAGAGCTCCTGTCTTCACAGCCAGGCTGATTGCACATCCTCTCCATTGGGCACCTTGAGGACACCAACTGAGTAAATCCTACCCTACTCCTACTTACTGCCAGGTGACAGCTCAGAGAGCCTCTTGTTACCACAGTCCTTATCTTCTGCACATGGCTGCTATTTGTGGCAGCAGGTGCTGCTAAAGCTAGGATTTTGAAAATTCCCCAGTGCCTACACATTAAGACTTGGTCCCCACAGTGGTGTTGGGAGAGAGTAGAGCCTTTAAGAGATGACTCATGGGTCTTGGCACTTGTACAACATCTGTGGGCTTGCAGGATGTCTGGGTGCCTTTGGAATTTCCAAGTGCCTGTGAGATGTCTGGGTGTCCATGGGTTGGCCCGATGCCTGCATGATGCCTGAACATCTGTGGGATTCCCTGGAGTCTGTGGGATGCCCTGGTGCCTGTGGGATGTCCGGACACCTGTGGGATGCCCAGGTGCCCACAGGAGGCCCTGGTGCCTGTGGGATGTCCGGACACCTGTGGGATGCCCAGGTGCCCACAGGAGGCCCTAGTGCCCATGGGAATCCTCGGTACCTACAGGATGTCTGGGTACCTGTGGGATAGCTGGGTACCTGTGGGATGTCTGGGTACCTGTGGGATAGCTGGGTACCTGTGGGATGTCCGGGTACCTGTGGGATAGCTGGATGCCTGTGAGATGTCTGGGTGTCTGTGGGTTGGCCCAGTGCCTGCATGATACCTGATGTCTGCAGGATTCCTGGACCCTGGGGGATGTCCTGGTGCCCAAGGGATGTAGGACTCCTGAGTTCTCAAAGGAGGTACTGGTACCTGAGGAATGTCTGGGTGCCTGTGGGAGGCCCAGGTGCCTGAGGGAGGCCCTGGTCTCTGTGGGATATCCGGGGACCTGTGGGATGCCCCAGTGCTTGCATGATACCAGGGAGCTTGTTCAGTGTCCAGGTTTGGGCAGCAAGACCCAACTTCAGGTCGAACTCTGTCATGCCTCATCTCAGGCTAGTATGGGCTAGGTCAAAGTTCACAATCAGAGCAGCCTTCTGCCTCCATAGACATGGTGAAGCTGTCCATCTGTGCTCCTGCCACACAACTTGACTTAATTTTCTGGGTTTTTTGGGAGGGTTGGGGGGGGGGTCTTTCTTTTTTGAGAGTCCAGGGGCAGGAGGGTGGAACAGGGAGGATTGGGAAGAGGGTGTTATCGAGGTACATTGTATGAAACTCAAATGATTGATAAAATTAATATTAAGGAGAGATGACTCCCGGATGGTTCTCTGGTCACTGGTATGTGCTCTCTAAAGGGGTGTGCGACTGTAGTCTTTCCTCTTTTTCTGTGGTCCCAAGTCTGTGAGCTGTGCTTCTTACCAAGCCATGCTGCCTCACTACAAGTCCAAAGCCACTGATCATGGACTGTAACGTCCAGAGCCCCTTCTCTTTCTAAACTGATTATCTCCAGGACTTGGCTACAGTAATGGACAGGGTTAACTGAGAAGGCAAGATGAATTCCAAACACGTGTGGTGCTGTCCCTCGGGCTGGGATCCCAGGCTGAATAAAACAGGGAGAAGAAACATAACAGCTCATGCTTGTGTTTCCAGCACTTTGGAGGCTAAGACAGATTTCTGCAAGTTCAAGGCCAGCCTAGATGACACAGTGAGTCCCGGGCTACCCTGGGCTACAAATGAAACCCTGTGTGTATAGGAAGGACGCCAGGTGGGCTAACTAAAACTAGGGATGTGAAGAAGCCTCTGAAGCCCTTCGAGTTTCATCCGGATGCTTTCGCACTGTGGAATTTTATTGGAGATTGTTTAGATCAACAACATAAAGTTGATTCAGTTGTAATTCAACATCCCTGTAAATCTAGTCAGTCTACTCCAAAACAGACTCGCAGATGGGACGGGGGCAGGGGGACCAAGGACAAAACCAGCAAAGCAGCAGCGTTACTGAATTACTTCTGTTTCATAATGCCTCAGAGGACACGGGAATTTGGGGGGGGGTACACATTTAAAATCACCAAAATACACTTCCCACCTGGTTAGCCAAGCTAAATGTCTCAGTACGAATGGACGGAGGGAAAGAAGACAGTCAAATCACAGGTCTAGGGCACTCCCTGAAGTCAAACAGAGCCAGATCTGATCCTCAGCCTTCCACGAGACACCAGCCTTCACGAGGCCCATTTTTTTAGGGTTTATTTCAGTCACACAAGCTGCATTAATTTATGTGCACCGTGTTTGTACAGGAGCCCACAGCAGCCAGAAACAGGGGGTCAGATCCCCTGGAACTGGAGTCATGGCAGTTGTAAGCTGCCCGATGTGGATTCTGGGAATAAAACTTGGGTCTGTGCAAGAGCAGTGTGCTGGTTTATTTGGGTCCCAAGTTGGTAGAACTATTTGGAAAGGATTACAAGGTGGGGCCTGTTTGGGAGAGCTGGGCCATTTGGGCTTCTTTGAGGCTATTTCTCTCTTTCCTCTCTCTCTCCCTCTCATTTCTTCTGCCTCAGGCTTTCGCACAGGATGCAAGCTCACAGCTACTGCTCCAGCACCATGCCTGCCTACCTGCAGCCATGATCCCCACCATGACGGGCATGGACTCACTCTCTGAAAACAATACCCTTAAATGCTCCCTTTTATAAGTTGCCTCGGCCAGCCGTCTCTTCATAGTGATTTAAAGTAACTAGAACAGTATCCAGTGCTCTTAACTGCTGAGCCATCTCTCCAGTCTCAAAGTCCATTTCTTCAAGCATATCATGGTCACCTAAGAAAAACTGAACGTTTACAATTAGCCCCTTGAAGTGTGCAGTGGAGTATTTGAACCTATCTCCATATACTGTAAAGTTGTATGTACTATCTGTGCAGTGAATGATTAACTGATACTCCTGTAACTTTAAGAGAATTGCTTTTCACAGCTTTTGGGGGAAGGGTGCTTCCTAAAGCTTTTGCAGACTACTTTTCTGTAAGTGCTGGCTAAGTGTCAGTACTGTTTAGGACTTCCGTCCTGATAGCCTGAACCTGTTCACAGTTCTCAGCTAGAACGATTGATGTTCAAAATACCTTGCCCTCTGAAATCTTCCTGTTAAAGACATTTGTTTATGATATTGCAAATGTAGAGTCCTCATCACCTTTGCAGCCTCCTGCAGCCGGAACCCAGGGGACACCTTGAGTTCCTCAGCCTCAACTTCAGCCTCTTGGCACCAAGTCAGCTGACTAAAGCTGCAAAGTGTGGGGGGTGGGGGGGGTCTGTTCATTAATGCAAATAAGGCCTCTGTGCCAGTATGGTGGAGCTTTTAATCCATAAATTACCTGGAGACCATGTGCTCTGGGTCAGTCCGTGATAGAGGCTGGTCCCTCCGCCAAGGTGGTCCAGGCTTCGCACAGCGGAGATGTCTTTTGTTCCTATTGAACTCGTTTGAGAATAATTACATCCGAAGAAGTATACATTGAAATTTGGCATAACAATTCTTTCCTTAAAGTTTTGGTGAGGCTCCCTGGGATAGATGATCCTGGGCGCCAGGTGGAAAGCAAGGTCCCATAAAATAAAAGGTTGCATGCTTCTGTTGGGCCTTATGGCCGGGCGAGGCGCCTGTGGTCCAAACTCAAACCAAGCTCGAGTTTAGAGACCTGTCTTGGCGCCTCTAGTTCTGCCTAACGGTGACTCAGCATAGCCTATTCTGGTGGTGACTCTGCCTAGTAACTGCCACGTGTAAAAACCTTGCTGGCTCTCCCCCCTCACTCCACTTTACCTCACACCCTGCGTCACCTCTCCTCATCTCCTAGACCCTCCCGTTTACCCTCAGCCTATAAAAAGGCGGCTTGTAATAATAAAAATGAGTCCCTGCTTGGACAGTTCTCCCCGCTCGTGTGTGTCATTTCTCCTGGTGGGGGAGTGGTCAGGCCGTCGATACTCGCCATCCCGCTCAGCCCCGAGGGGGACAGGCTGGTCCCGCTCTCCCTCAACGACTAGTTCTGTCGGAACGCCCGACATGCTTCTAATACAGTGGCACAGAATAGACTCTTCCATTCTAGGAAGGAAGAATTGATTCAGGCATTACCACGCCAAAGCAGGACTGAGACCCAGCAGGGCGAACACCAAACTCTGGCTCCGTGTCTGCACTTGGGACTTGTGATGGAATCATCTAGGCTCCGAAGGATAGCGGTAGTTCTCTGCTCCATCCCCGCTGCCTGCAGCACACATGGCCTCTTGAGCCAGGCCTGCTCCATCCAGCGCTTTCTTGATGGGTGTCATGATTCCGACATTCCCAACATCCTGGGTCTTTGCTGTAAGTCAGCCTTTACCTTCCCAGTTTCACCGTGGCCTCTCTGCAGAGATTCAGACACAACCACACACTGCACGCTTTCCTGGGATTTTGGTATTGCTTTTTCTTTTCTTCCTCATTTTTGCACCTTTCATGCCTACAAAACTGGTACCATGTAGACAGTGTTAAATCCCACGGCCACCTGTGGCGAGGGCCTGGGCCTCTTAGACGCATTTCACTGACCTTGCATGCTGACAGTGCAGAAACGCTTCCCTGGGCTTTAGCTTTGAGCAGGTTATTCAGTGCAATTCTTGCACTGGGCTTTCTCATTTCTAAGGAATTACCGTTTTCACTAGACGTCAGTGGGATCCCGCTCTGGGGTAGCTCACAGGCTGTCCCCACAGAGCACCAGGATCCTCTTGCCCAGTGCCAATTTCCTTCAGCGATGACAGCTGCTCTCTTTCGCAAACGTAGCTGTTTCCAGACTTGTCTTATTCGCAACAAACTCAGTTTCCCAAGCAAACCATTTTTCATCTTTCCGTTCCACTCTGCCGACTACAAACCTGGGTGAGAGAAGCAGCCCTGCCATGCGTAAGATGCTATCTTCTCTCGCAATTTCTGTGGCCAAGTTAGTCCTTTATTCCTGTGTTCAGTCTCCCTCAGGTCTCGGGACACGAGCAGATTCTCCGTCAATTTACCACACAAACAGCCGTTAGCCTAGCTCCTGGTGGAGCCCCTGCTCACACTCTGGAAACCTAAGTAAACAGGACCACGCTACCAGTAAGCATTACGGCCTCCCAAACCCCACCAGGATGGCCCATCAGCCTCTGCTTACCCCAACCTTCCAAACTCTTCTGCATCCCTCTCGCAAACCAGTTCCAAAGGTCTAAGAACCGCATGGTCAGGTTTACCACGGCAACAGCCCGACTCTTGGTACCGATTTTGTTACTTTTCTCACTATGCAGACAAAAGCAACTTTAAAAAGGATTCAGGCTACGCTCCTGCCTCAACCTCTCCAGTAAGCTACAACATCTAATTCCCAACTGTGTCAGGACTGGAGGGGAGGGGAGCCAGCTGGATCTGGAGACACGGCACGCCCTGCACGGCAGCAAGCCAGCACCAGTCAGACAGGGATTTCTGCAGGGAAGTACTTTACAAAGAACTCACAAAGACTGGAGG
>JAMJFZ010000596.1:2280000-2522500 GCA_026225945.1 Cricetomys ansorgei | reverse complement strand
CCAAGAAAGTGAAAACAGAAAGAACACCTTCTGGGATGCAGCGTGCACCAAGTGGTTCAAATACCCCAAGACACGTAAGCCTCTCTGTGAGGTTCACACGTTGCCTTCCTCTGTTCTGGGTGGATTCTGAGATGCTCTCTAAGAAACCTGGTGGTGTAGCCTGATGCGGGGAATGTGGTCTGGGGACGTGATGGAGCCACAAGGGCTCTGTTGACGGCTCGTAACTGGCATTTCTGAGACGCGATAGAATTCAAGTGAAGGTGTCCGTCCCTGAGGACACTGCCTGAAAAAGCGAACATGTCGCCAGTCCCCCTTTGGGGTTCCCGGTTGTGTGCCCCCACTGACTGTTGTCAGACTCTTCCTGTTCTTGGGCCCAAAGCCACAGAACTGAACATAACCGAAACTGTGAGTGGAAACTAAACAGCCCTGTCCTCCCCCTAACTAGTTTCACTTGGGTATTTCGTCACAGCCGAGACCACGTTCTCTCGGTTTGACATTCGACATTTATTTAGGGTTTATGTTGCAATGCAGTGGCAATCAGCTTGGTCTAAGAGGCCCCTGGGTCTTCTCTGAACCCGAGTCTCACCTGGATATGATAACCTTCTCACCTGCTGCCGCAATTGTTACTGACACAAAGCAAAGCTTTTTGCTCTAGAAACTACCTCAGCCAGCAGGGAACCATGGCACACAGCCTCAGGTCTGCACCATCCTGATCGGGACAGCCGCCAACAGTCCTGGCGCAGAGCTCCAGCACTCAGAGGACAAGGTCCTTATTGTGCAGCCTGACCCCAGCGAGCAGGCCAGACTCAGGCCACATGCCTGTCGGCGAGCTGGGTAGACACTGCCACAAAAGACAATGAAACCAACCCAGGCCATGAAATTTGGGTAGCACTTTCCCTTGGAAGCAGCTGGAGCTCCGGTGTAGCCACTTCAGTCCTGCCAATACCCTTGTCCAGGTGGAGGGATGCCTGGAGCGCCCTACATTATCCTGGGACCCGCCGTCCAACGTGCTCTTGAAGCAACCCTGCCCAGACGGCTCTGTCTATCTCGCCCCACGTAGCGTGCACTTACCTGAGTCTTCCTCTTGGGAGACTCAGTCTCCACTTCCTCCTCTCTTTTCCTCCGTCCTCCTCCAACCGTCATTGACAGTTCTGCTTCAGCCTGCTCTTGGAAGTAAGGCATGGCTGCTATGCTGACCTTCCTAAGCTTTCACGTCTGCTCACAAATCCTCAGTGGTTCCCCACCCCTACCCCGTCAGCTGAGATCTCCCTTCACCCAGCAAGGCCAAGACTGCAGCAGGACGCTACAATCCTTTACCCTCTAGGGAAGGAGAAAGGAAAGGTAGAAAGAAATCTTCACCGCTTTTGCAAGCAGCCTTGATACAGAAAGAGAGAAAGGTAGAAATCTCCACAGCCTCTTTTAGGCTGTCCTGAGCTTGAAGAGGACTAGCTGACAGTGAGTCAGACTAGCGTCTCAGCTTACGGTCTGTAAACTCGATCTCTCCGACCTTTGTTCTTTTAAGAATTAACACACTAACAACAGCAACCCAACCAACAAACCACCAACCAACGCCCACCCCAACTCTTGGGGCTTCAGACCTTTTATGCCCTAAGCCAGAAGTTCCCATAAACCCATGCGACACATGATCCCAAAGACAAGCTACAGGTGCCAGAACGACTGCACCCAACCAACTTATATCCACCTGCACCAAGCATTCCAAACCCAACTCGTAAACAACTGTACACAGCTGGGGTGGGAACGCAAACCTAACCCAAATGCCATTTTGCGTTTTTAAAGAAACCAAAATAACAAAAATGTATTTCAAGTATTCCTTTACACAGGAGACTCCAGCACTGTCACCCAGCCGTCTTTCCAGCTGTTCTGCAGAGCACACCCATCAAGGATGACAGTGATTGACAGGAAGACTCCTTTGTTGTTTTGTTTGGTTTTTGAGACAGGGTTTCTCTGTGTAACATCCTTGGCTGTCCTGGAACTCCCTTTGTAGACCAGACTGGCCTTGAACTCACAGCCTGCTTCTGCTTCCCTAGTGCTGGGACTAAAGGTGAGTACCATTATGCCCTGTTCTCCTTTTCCCTTTAAAATTAATTTATCTATTATTTATAATTTCACCCATACAATGTGTCCTGATCAAACTCACATCTCCATGCTCTCTCTTTTTAACATTTATTTCTTCATTCTGTGTCGGGGACATGTGCCACACTGTGCCTGTGTGGGGGTCAGGGAACAACTTTCAGATATCTCCTTATGGGGCTTGAACTCAGTTCTTCAAGCTTGACAGCAAGCTCCTTTACTTGATGAGCCATCTTGCTGACCCACGGAGTCCAGTTAGTGCTGCCTGTGGTACACCGGCGTGGCGCCATCCACAGGCCTGTGGCCAGCCTAGCAGCAGCCACAATCCCAGGGCAAACGGTTCCCCTCGCCTGACGGGACCAAGCTTCGACAGCTCCTTAGCTGGATGTCGTCTCGTGAGCCCCTGGCAGACAGACTGAGGGCTTGATCTTGTCCCACTCAAGTTGAGACTCAGCGCTAACTGCATGTTGGTACCTCAGTCGGTTTTGAGTCACTGTGCCTCCTACAAAACAAGCTTCTCTGAGCAAGGCTGCTCTCGGTTCTGTCTGTGCCGAACTGCTCCCTTTGATCTTCTGGGACACGACGCTGCTCAGAACCCATAGGTCACTCACGCTGCTGTTACTGCGCCCGTTTGATAACGTGCTTGCTTGGCTTTCTTGGTCACTCTTTGCAGAATGAGTTTTCATCTGAGCGTTGGGCTGTGTGCTCCACCGCGCTGAGCCATGACTCGTCCTATTGACGAGGACTGTTGACTGGTTGACTGCATTTCTAGTTGCTCTCTCTTATTTCAGGTCCCTCTGCCGCACATACTGCTTCTGCTTGTGGCTGGGGGAGCAGCCCTCGATTCTGGCACCCACTGATCCTGTCTGTGAAATCTGAATGTCTGCAGCAGTAGCTAGAGAAGGCATGGGATCACCGTTCTCTCCCTGATCAATGCTTGTAGAACACTTGCTTGTGCTGGGGCTTGGGGGGTGCGGTCCTCAAAGCCAGTAGGTGCTTCCTTTAAGGAGCTCATTCTGGCTTGATGGGGTCAGGCATGCCTTGAATCCTGGCGCCCAGGCGGCCAAGGCAGGCAGATCTCTGAGTTCCAGGCTCATCGGGGCTGCTTAGTGAGCCTTGTCTCCAAAACCGAAAACACACAAACAAGAAGCTTACTTTGGCAGCAGCTCCCAGTGACTCAGGAAAGCTGTTGATACACATTTCTTGCAAATCCTCCTTCAGCGAGCACAGTCAAGTTACAACAGAGATTAACAAACACCGCTCAGGGATTTTTCCTCTGAGTGCCAATTATCAGCGTATGGGGGTGGGGTGGCTGAAGAGAAGCAAAGATGTGGACTGAGTTTGCATTGGAGAAGCCAAGGCAGAGCAGTGCGCCACCGTGTACCCTCAGGGGTAGACGTGTCAGTGCGTTGGCAGGGAGGACCTTTTTGATAAGGCAGATTGCAAAAGTGGGAGTGGTAAGAAGGAACTAGCCATGCACGGAGACTGAAGAAGAAGAATTCCAGACAGAAAGAACACGAGGGCTGAGAGAGGAGTGGGGTACAGAACACAGCGGGTGGAGAGGAACCTCGGCTCCGGAGCAGACAGACCACTCAGTATTGCATCTCTGCAGGGACGGACAGTTACAATGTAAAAATACACTATAGCAGGCCTGAGACCTACAAACGCCTACTTTCAAAGCAGGTTGTTGACTGGCTTCTGGAACTTTGCTCTGTGTCCCCAGTAAACATTTAATCCACGGTGGCATTACTTTATGTCCACACGCGTTACACAATGCGGTATGCCGAATCATGCTTCCCCTGGGAGTCTGGAATTGAGGTGCGAGATGAGCAGAGGTGTGTGTGGCCAGTCCCCAGATGAAAGCTGTCTCTCTCAGGCGCTCTCCTGGGTGTAAGCATGCAGACATACTGCTAGGAGTGTGAGTTCTGTGCGGTCTGTTGTGGAGAGCGAGTGTTAACAGCCTGTGCGTGGATCCCCGCCAGCTCCCTCGGTCTTTTCTCCTTACTGTCTGGACGTGTGTCCTTGCTACACATTTGAGATAAATCTTACAACTACCTGCCAAGTCCCAAAAATTCTCCTTGGGAATCTCCGAATTTAGGAGCAGCCTTGGGGAACCCTATATAGATTAGTACATGGGTTAAATGAGTGAATACATGGGAAGCACTTAGTACAGTACCTGGGCCAGCATGACTTCTGCAAAGAGCAACGGTGAGGAGCTGGAGACATGCACAGTGGTTAAGAATGCTGAGTTCAGTACCCAGCACCCTGTTGGGCTGCTCACAGCCACCGTTAACTCCAGCTCCACAGGATCTGAGGCCCTTTTCCGGCTGCCAAGGGTATTGCGTTCACATGCATAAACACACCCACACACACACATACTTTTTAACCTATATAAAAAAACGGTGATTATATTAGTTATATTTCTGTTGCTGTGATAAGACACTATCAGCAAAAGCAACTTTTGGAAGAAGACACACGCACACATACACACACACACAGGTGCACACGCACACACACGCATGCATGCACACATACACACACATGCACAAACATACACATGCACACACATATACACACACACAGGCACACACACTCACACACATGCACAAATGCACACGAGCACACGGAAACAAGCACCTGCACACACACGCTTGCACACGCACACACACACAGGCACATGCACACACACATACACATGCACACACAGGCACATGCCCGCACACTCGTGCACGCACACATACACATGCACACATGCACACACACACAGGCACATGCCCGCACACGCGTGCACGCACACATACACATGCACACATGCACATACACGTTTTGACTGGCTAGATGAGGCTGCTCCAGAAGGAGTGGATGAATGGATAAGAACACACACGACGGGGCTCCATCGTTAGAAACTGTGGGACGAATGTCTCCGTGGTGTGTCTGACTCAGTTTATGATTCAGCCCAAAGGCCATGAAACCAGGTCATCTTAAGTATGCTCTAGGACTGCAATCACAGAGGACTTCCTGGAGGCAGAGTGTGGCGCTTCCTGCTCCTTGCTTGGGAGAGCGGCACAAAGTCAGTCAACCCTGTATGGAGCGATGGTTTGAGGAACTAAAATCCCTATTTGTGGGTTAGGAAGTTAGAAACTAGCTTAGAGATTTCCAGAAAAAAAATAGCAACCCTTCTGTTGAACAACAGAAAGAATACATTCTGTTGAACTGGCCGGTTAAAACTTTAGTGGGTGTGGAGAATGGGATGTTCGGGTCCAGGGACACGTTTTCTTGGGTTTGTTAGTCCCTAAGTAGCTATTCCTTGCCCACAGTCCTGCCGGAGTGTACAAGCAGACCCCTGAGTATCCACTCACGCAGAAGCTAAAACTGCCACTAGATACCGCCTGAGACCCCGCCTGTAGTAGTACGCTGCTGTGGTGGCCCAGCAAGGAAGACAGGGTGTCGCGTTCATTGGTGCAGACTCTGCCAGACCTCAGCAGAGGGAACCGCCATCACTGCCAGCACCATACTGGACAGTGGAACCCCGAGCGTCTGAGCTCAGGTGTTTTTATTGATCCAGAACTCCTCAGGTGTTCTGCTGAGAGCACGTGTAGATCATTAGCAATCAAACATCCCCCACATAAATCCAACACCTGCAGACAATTCAAAATGCCAAGACCTAGGCAGCCCCTCACCCCACAGTGCACAAAATCATTTTATTCATAACTAAAACTAAACTTCTACAATACCCACCCTTCACTTTGCTGCTGTTCCCACCAAATACTTGAGGCTCGCCTTGACCTTCTTTGCTCTGTTCCTGTGGAAACTTCATTAAATTGTTACCACAGGGAAAAGTGGCATTTGGGGAAACTTGAATCCCTGTTCCTGGCCCGTAGTCAACTCACATTTGCTCCAGAATAAATGTTGGCATTCCTTTTGAAGTGAGAGCTGTTTTGTACAGATGCGGCTAGCAGGACTGACCCAGTGCAGTGACTCACGCCTACTGCAGCAGCAGGTCCGCCTGTGTGTCGAGAGAGCTTCTGATTCGGGGCTCTAGCGCTCTCCGGCTACGCCCGGTGGGGTGGCAGACTGGCTGGCGTCTCATGGACACTCATAATGCTCGATTTGCTTCCAAAGCCTGAGGCAGGGTAGCCGTCAGAGGGGCCTCTGCCTTCCCACTGGACACTGAGCACAGTGAGACAAGGGGTAAGGGACAGGTCCCTTTGCCCCCCACCCCACCCCGAACTTACAGCACAGGGCGCTGCTTCTGTGTTGGAGAGCTGTGCTGGCAAAGCCTTGCGTGAAAGTCCAGAGCAGAAGCTGGGACAAGGGCCTGAGCCTCTGTTCCAAGTGTCCCCAGATTAGGGAGTTCTCTGCGCTCCCTCGGACGGACTCGTTCACACCACCCTGACACCTGCTCGGCTTCCCTCAGGCCTAACGCTTCACTGGTCACCGTGGGTGTGCGCACGCCGACTGTTCACTTGCCTTTGCCTGTGGTCACAGAGCTCAAGGCAAACATAACCCAGCAAGACTCTTCCTCAGCTGAAAGCATCTTTGACACCAAAGGGAAAGAAAGCCCAGGGAAGGACACACAGTTGCCGTGGGCAACAGGGGAGGGACCAAGGTATGCAACAAGGCTTGTAGAGAGCTTTACATGCAACTGATGTGTAGAGAGGGCTAACCTGAGCCAGACACGGCCCCGAGTGCTGTTCGTGAGTTCTCTCTTCTGTCTCCCCAGCGGGGAGGGAGGTCCTGTGAAGCCCGTAACGGACTGGAGTGGGAACACTGAGCCCTAACGGTGGAAAGGTGGTTCAGGAGACAGCTCAGTGGGTAAAGTTTGAGTCTGAGTCCTTGGAACCTACATAAGGAACCAGACTTGCTGGAGCATAGCTGTAACCCCAGCAACAGGGAGGCAGAACCAGAAGAGCCTGGGAGCTCAGCGGCCAGCCAGCGCAGTGACTCGGTGAGCTCCATGTTCAGGGAGAGCTCAAAAAACAAGCTACAGGGCCTGGAGATGTGGCTCATCAGATAAGACATTTTCTGCTTTTCCAGAGGACCCAAATTCGGTTCCCAGCACCCACTTCAGGTGGCTCACAACTGTCTATAACTCCAGTTTAAGGTGATCTGATTTTCTGGCCTCCTGCATTCACAAGTACATGCACACACACACACCTACACATCATTTAAAAGCAATAAACCTTGGGGGATGGGAAGGTGGCTCAGAGGGTAAGACCATTTGCTGCTCTTGCGGAGGTCTTGGGTTCTGTTCCCAGAACACATACGGTAGCTCACAACCATCTGCAATTCCAGTTCCAGGAGATCTAATGCCCGCTTTTGGCTTCCACTGGCACCAGGCGTGCATGCGGTGCACATACGTGTAAGCAGGTAAACACGCATAGACACAAATAAAAAAAAAAACTAACCTTAAAAACGGAAAGAGGAAATTAATGAAAATAAATAATTTAAACCTTAAACAAGATAAGGTGAAGACTTAGCAGGGGAATCCCCCCGATGTCAACCACGCACCACCACCTCACACACAAAACTTTTAATAATCAGGTAAAAGATGAAGAAAGAGACGTCTACATTCAGGGAATGAGCTACCAAATAAACTGATGTGAGAGCGAGTAAGAGTGTACATGGTCGGGAGGGGCGAGCTCTAGGCGAGCAGAGAGAGCACGCCGGATCCGCTTCTGAGAGGCCAGAGCCAAGCGCACAGTTGGCACGCAACCTGTGGCCATCGTTTGGAGCCTTTCTGTCACCTTCTTTCTAGCCAGCACACCTCCCCCCCTCGTACTTGGCCAGGCTCTGCTGTGTCATGTGTTAAATTGGAACAAGATCTTTCTCCCGGGTGCCAGCTGACTTGCTATTTACCACATCTCACAGTCACAGAGCAAGGTCCAAGGGTACGGACCTTTGCATCCCCGGCTTCTGAAGGCCACATAAAGCAGTTCCGTGCCTGTGCAGAGCTCAGCCCGCTGGAGCCTTGCCATGGTGCTGTGGGGTCCAGTGCTAGGAGCACTGCTCCTGGCCCTCGCTGTGGGATGCCTGTGTCTGCTCAGGCGCCGCGGGCCGCAAGAGCCGCCTCTGGACAAGGGTCTCGTGCCCTGGCTGGGTCATGCCATGGCTTTCAGGAAGAATATGTTTGAATTCTTGAAGGGAATGCGGGCCAAGCACGGTGATGTGTTCACGGTGCAGCTAGGGGGCCAGTACTTCACCTTTGTTATGGACCCCCTCTCCTTTGGCCCTGTCATTAAGGACACACAGAAAACACTAGACTTCGTAAAGTATGCACAAGAACTGGTGCTAAAGGTGTTTGGATACCAGTCCACAGATGAGGACCACCAAATGATTCACTCGGCCAGCGTCAAGCATCTGATGGGGCAGGGTCTGGAGGACCTCAACAAGGCTATGCTGGACAGCCTGTCCTTGGTGATGCTGGGGCCCCAGGGTCCGAGCCTGGATGCCGGTTCCTGGCATGAAGACAGCCTCTTCCACTTCTGCTACAACGTCTTGTTCAAGGCTGGCTTCCTGAGCTTGTTCGGCTACACCAAGAACAAGGAGCAGGACCTGCGTGAGGCCGAGGAGCTGTTCACCAAGTTCCGCAGGTTTGACCTCCTTTTCCCCAGGTTCGTCTACTCCCTGCTGGGGCCCCGGGAGTGGCTGGAAGTGGACCAGCTCCAGCGACTCTTTCACCAGAGACTCTCTGTGGAGCAAAACCTGGAGAAAGACGGCATAAGCAAGTGGTTAAGCTGCATGCTTCAGTTTCTGAGGGAGCAGGGAATGGCTTCATCCATGCAGGACAAATTTAACTTCATGATGCTCTGGGCCTCCCAGGGGAACACAGGGCCATCCTGTTTCTGGGTCCTCCTCTTCCTACTGAAGCACCAGGATGCCATGGAGGCTGTGCGGGAGGAAGCCTCCCGGGTCCTGGGTGAGGCCAGGTTGGAAGCCAAGAAGTCCTTCACCTTCACACTCAGTGCCCTGAAATGCACCCCAGTGTTGGATAGTGTGATGGAGGAGACTCTGCGCCTGTGCGCGACCCCAACCCTCCTCAGGGTAGTGCAGAAAGATTACATCCTAAAGATGGCCAGCGGGCAAGAGTTCAAGATCCGCCGCGGAGACAGGGTGGCTCTCTTCCCCTACCTCTCAGTGCACATGGACCCCGACATCCACCCCGAGCCCACAGCCTTCAAGTACGATCGGTTCCTCAACCCTGACGGCACCCGGAAAGCGGGCTTCTACAAGTCAGGCAAGAAGATCTACCATTACAACATGCCCTGGGGCTCGGGCATCTCCATCTGCCCTGGCAGGTTCTTTGCCCTCAGTGAGATGAAGATCTTTGTCCTGCTTATGATCATGTACTTCGACTTTGAACTGGTGGACCCTGATGTGCCCGTGCCCCCTATAGATCCAAGGCGCTGGGGCTTTGGCACCTCACAGCCCAGCAGCGATGTGCACTTCCGCTACCGCCTGAAGCCGGTGCAGTGAACCCGTAAGTCGGACTACACCCTGCATGCCGGAGCAGCACGGAACACCCCTTCTTCTGGCTCTGTGGCGCCCCTACCTCTCCCTAGCACCCTTGCTGTCTTGCCTCCTGTAGGACTGTCCCGGAGCTAAGGTGAGGTAGAAACCCTGGGACTCTCATTCCGCAGCTCTGACAGCCACAAGCTGTGTCTGCTCTCACGGCAAGGCACCGCGACCCCTCAAAGATACGGGGCCTGGCAGAATTGTTTGGAGTTGTAACTAACCTCGCTATATACCAGATAAGTTCTCTCCCTCTAGTCCTCGGAAAATACCTAGGTCCAAGCTGCGACCCGCAATATGTAAATGGGACCGCAATACGGCCCTGGATAGCAGGGATCTATAAACATAACTCCTTTTCCCCAGTAAAGACGAGTCTCGTCTCCTGCTGCGGTCTCCCAACAATTCTGCACATTTTCGCCTGCTCCCCTTTCTCCGATCTGAGACTGCCGTGGACCCCTGTAGACCCACAGGGCTGCCCGGCTTCCTGCCCCAGAGACTGGCCAGCAGAGCTCTCCCAGTTTCTGCTAGACGGTCCACTCAGGAGGCGCCCTCAAGATAGCTCGATTTGCAACTGGCACTCAGCCAGGCCTGACTCACGCTGGAGGACAGCGTCTTGCAAAAGCTGCCTCAAACCCTGCCGCCCATCTTCCTCCACGCCCTGTGGGTCCAGGCTCTACAGATGATGCTCAGTAGACTCGAGCCGTGAATTTCCTAATAGACACATGCTAAGGAAAAGCAAAGGGTTAAAGTTGAGGCTTGTTTTACGGTATGTGTCCCTTAGCCCAGAGTTTCCAGAGAACTGGCGCTTCAACAGTTCCATAGATACGCCTCAGGGCTTCGCATCACTGTGGTCCCACGCTCAAGCTGGGGAACCAAACTGGAGAACCGCCTCATTTGGTGCAGTAGCTGCTCTGGGCACCTCCTCCCAGCCCCCTCTCCTCTGTATCTTCTTCCTAGGTTCCCAAGAACACCACTGAGCTTGTTTTCCACCGCCAAGCCTCCCGCCAGCCACACCTCCCGCCTCTCAGTAGGATCTCACAGCCCCTCAGATATGCTCGGCCCATGCAAAACTCTGCATCACCCTGTGCTCCCGTGGAGGACTTCCTTTCCACTCCCCTACCACTCTGCTCAGGACTGCCCTTCACCCACCACCCAGAGCAGACACCAAACACACCTCACCTCCTTCCTCACAATCAGGCCCAGTTCTGTTGGCTCAGGACACGTGATGCCCACCTCAGCTGCTGTGCTTAGGCCTGTAGCCTCTGCCTCTGTTTCCACAACAGGCCTTGTGCACACAGTTGTCTCTGGGCTGCTACTGGTTCATCTTCCTGACTCCCTGTCACCTTCATGCGTGGGGCTGTCTTAGAGCTAAAGATGGAGTAGAAGCATGCTTGGAACTGTCACTCTGAGACCGGAAGGTATCCCACTGCAAGACCCCCCCCCACTCCAGCTATCCACCCTGAGCTATCCACCTCCCCCCAGCTATGTGCTGCCTGGTTTCACAGCCTCTTCAAAGGCACCACCCCACCCCCCTCAAAGGTATGCGACCTGCCTGATGTTTATCTGACACCATGACACCAGGGCTAGGACTTACTTCTCCCCATATGACCATATAATGTCTCTCCCTCTGGTCCTGTGAAAACTCCTAGGTCTAGGTTATGAGCCCCCACACCCAAATGGGTCTATTGTACCTGCACTGCCCTAGCCAGTGGGCTTCCCCTGATGTCCCTGGGTACCAGAGACCCTTCCCCTCTATAAATGTGACCACTGTTCCCTCAATAAATTGAATGAGACCCTCT
The DNA here is from genome assembly GCA_026225945.1 of Cricetomys ansorgei. Lineage (NCBI taxonomy): Eukaryota > Metazoa > Chordata > Mammalia > Rodentia > Nesomyidae > Cricetomys > Cricetomys ansorgei. The sequence goes on along the minus strand of JAMJFZ010000596.1, from coordinate 2,511,098 downwards.
GCTGTGCCTCCTGGGAATTTTGTACTTCCTGCCTACTCTCAGAGCCCCCGCTCGAGGACCGAGGACCGGCATGGCTGCGCAGACCCACACCCTAGGCTTCACTTCCCGGAGCTGTGCTGCTGGCCTCGGCTTAGCTACTTCCCGGGCATGGAAGCAGACGTGAAGACATCCTACATTCACACATCCATCATTTGAGCTGCTTCTTCTCTTCCAGTTTTCTGCAGAGGAACTGTCCCTAAGGCAGAGCGTAGCATCAACTGCAAGCCCTGTGCCAGCTAGGCTCAGACGCCTTCAGCTCCCACCTTCCCACCCCAAGGTGGCCTTGGCTTCCTTGGGACCCTAGCATTGTTTATGCACCCCAGCACACCGCACTTCTGGGCTATACTGTACTGTTGTTGTCTTGGTTCCTCTTCCTGCTTATGGCTCAGATTTGAGCTCATCCGGGCTTTTCCTTGGAGGTTCTGAGGGGCAAAGCAGTAAGGGATGAGAGAATGAAGAAAGGACACAGCACTGCCAGCTGGGCTGATGTGACTAGGCATACCCTTGGGTCCCCTCTGCCGGGACTATCCCCATCAGTCCTCATGGAGGGGTCGCAGAACCGCCAGAGCCAAGGAATGAGCCCGTCAGAATGCAGTAGCAAGCACTTCCACACACCTCTGCTCACCACTCTCTAAACATGCATTGCATCACAGAAACTTGGTTTCCAGTCTCGGCAAAGTCCCTTTGTCCTCAAAGAATTTCCTGCCCTTCCATGACATCGCAGTGCACAAAACACAGGTGATCTCACGGCTAGACATGCTTCCTGGGCTGGGGGACAGGCAAGTTCACTACCAGAGCTGTGGCTGGCTGGCACGAGGGCCCAGCCGGGTCTAGGACAGGGTGAGGAACAGCTGTAGCTCGATAGAGGATCCCGGAGAAGGTGGGTCCAGGCAGCACGGCCTTGTGGGCACAGGGCACAGGCAGAGGGGCACCCCTGGCGCTGCTCCTGTCCCTTCAGCCTCCTGTTCTGCCCTGTACATTGCTGCGCCAGCAGGCAGAGGACCAAGCTGGGCAAGAATCTGCCTCCAACTAGCTGCGTGACCCTGAAGCAAGACCCGCCTTTCTCAAGTGATAAGGTCATTCTGAGGTCTGATAGCTCCCCTGCCTGGCAATGGGCACTGAGATAGCCTGTCCACTTCTGCAAGGCCAGGAGATGCACAGGGACATGAGAGGCAGACTGAGGTGGAAAGCTGAGAGTTGCAATGGCGAGCTTACCAGTGCCCCCCCCCCAGTGCAGCCAGCCACTGTGTCCAATTCAGTGGGCTGAGGAAGGGGTGACCTCTGTGGCCTTGCCAGGGGCTCATTGCTGTGTCCTCTCCCTTCACACATATCCAGGGGAATGCGGAACAGGAGCCTGGCCTGTGAGTGGCCTGGGCAACTCTCCAGAAAACTTGGCAGGCTCCTGTAGAGCATATGGCCTTTGAGAGCCCAGAAGGTTACGATCAGCAAGTCAGGTCTGAGTGATCACAGGTCTCCCAGGGGCAGTGTGTACCCTAGGACTGGCTTACAAGACAATCCCAGTGTCTATCTGCTTGTATGTGTGACCCTGTGGCACCTGTGGTTCTGGGACCCCTCATGAATACTGCCAGAGACAGTCCTGGGAGAGAGGAGCCAAGGGTATGCCTAGTCACGTGGGCCCAGCGGGCAATGCTGTGTCCTTTCTCCATCCCTGCATCTCTTACTTCCAAGGAAAGAGCAGCAGATGGTGAGCTGAGACACAGGGTCCCTATAACCATAAGCAGTAATGTGTGTCTACGGACAGTGCTCCTTTAGGGCGCTGCGGACTACCAGCCTGTCTTTCTCAGGAAGAGCACACTCACATGTAGGAACAGTTAAATCCAGTGGGCACATACCAGATCCCCGTTCATACCAGATCCCCATTCATACCAGATCCCCATTCATACCAGATCCCCATTCAAACCAGATCCACATTCATACCAGATCCACACTCATACCAGATCCCCACTAATACCAGATCCCCATTCGTGCCAGATCCACATTCATAGGAGATACATGCACAGCTGTATATATTGTACACAGCCCATACTACACACTGTCAGGAACAGACACATGTACATGGATGTCCCAGAGAGATACACATGTATCATCATTGGTAACAAGGCCTCTGGACTCCACTGCCTGGCATACCATGTCTCATACCATCTGTGCATTGTGGGCACAAAGTCAGGGACCAGGAGACCTTGGTGCTATTGCCATAGCTTAGGCTGAACCTCATCAGTCCACCTGGTATGCATATTTTCAGGAGTTCTAATCTCCTTCCTCCATGTTCTCAGGCAAATCTCCAACTGCAGATAAGGAACTGAGGAAGCCTGGAGTCCCTTCTGACACGGAGAATCTGGAGCCTTGGACAGAGAGGCTGAAGGCATCAGAGCTGAGAGGTGGGGTGGGGGACACATGGCATAAAAACACCACAGATAAGTCAGGCTCATGAAGGAACCACTGGACACACACATGTGTGTGCACACGTATGTGATGTGTGTGTGTGCGAGTGTGTAGGTGCGTGTGCATGCGTGCACATGTGTGCACTGTAGGCACTGTTACTGAACTCAGAGAAAAGAACTCGGTGGGACACTGTCTTCCTGTGCAATTCTTGTTCAGCAGCCATTCATTCAAAAAAGAACTTAGAAAGAAATCAGAAAAGCAAAAAGGGAGACCAAGAAGTGTCAGGTCTGGCCTGACAAGTCGGAAAGCACCCGAATGGGGGACGGGACGGAAGGGCCTTAGGAGGAGAGGGGAAAAGAGACAAGAAGGGAAGGGGACAGACCAGGCACACACAGCATCACTGAGCTCAGATGGAATGGAGCTAAAGCTTTAATTTTTTGCCCCAGTTAATATACTTTTTTCTCAAGGGTTACAAAGCACAAGGAATTCAACAGGTATACAATATCAAATCGCCTTACGACATCCTGTGTTGCTGGAGCAGGATGATTACCCAAGGAAATAGCTTCTCTAGGTGGAGTTAGATGCTTCTCGAGGACAGTAGCCTCACCTGATGGTGCTAAATCCTTACTTAGGGCAATGGCTTCTCTTGGTGGTCCTAACTGCTTAGCCAGAGAAGGAATGTTCCTTTAGGTAAACTTTGACTTCCTTGAAACCAGCCCTCCGGGCAGTAAATTTAGTGACTCAGTTTTGCTCAGAGAAACTCTCAGTAAATGAATAGGCACATAGCCAGAGGCTCATGGCAGAATCCAGGCCCAGAGTCTGGGGGGCTTACCACAAAGAAGGAAGGAAAGAGGGAAAGAGGGAGAGGGGGAGGGAAGAAGGGGCAGAGAGAGAGTGAGGAGGAAGGGGGAGGGGAAGAAAGGTAAAAGAACAAAAGGAAAGATCCTGTTGCAGTTTCTACTGTTACTTTGACAGGATGAGGAGCCCAGCCTGTAGGCATGTGTGAAATTGAGGCAGGAGGGCCTGCCCTCACTGTGGGTGCACTGCTCTACGACAGGGGTAAGAACAATACAGAGGAGTTGCCCTGAGCCTCTGCATCAACCTTTCTCTGCTCCCTGACTGCAGAAGTAACGTGACCAGCCACCTCACATCCCTGCCGCCATGATTTCCCGCCACGATGGACTGCAAGCCAGGGACCGAAGAAACCCTTCCTTCCTTAAGTTGCTTTTGTCTTGATGAGAAAATTAACGAACGCACTCCCCCAAACGGGCGCAGTGAGCATCTTCTGTAATTCCAAACGCTGGCGGCAACAGTGGAATAAAGCTTTGACCTATGTCTGCCTCTGCTCTCCAGGAACTCAGCCGTCCGCCATCCTCCATTCCACTTACCCAGAGCTTCCTCTTCCCACGTGCCAAGCCCTCTCTGTGCTTCACTGTGCAAGACAAAAGTTGTAAGGTCTGAGCAGACTGTGAGGTTCTGGGGGAGCGGGGAGCCTCGGGGGCTGAGCCTCAGGTCTCCGCACACCTGCTGGGCAGCCAGAGGGATAAGGAGCACTCCCTGGGTGTCAGGGGGTAGCTGTGTCAGGAATTTTAGATGCACGTCACAAAGCAGCGTGGGCCCAGGCCGGGCGGGGCACTGCTGGTGAGTCAGTCAAGCCAGAGCTGGGGAGTTGGGATGAGACCAGCTGAGCCGGGGTCAAACAGCCCCAGGGTCTGCTCGCTCCTGCCATTCGCTCTCCGTTCTGAAGTGGCAGAACTCTCACCCTCTCCGTTTCATTCCACGGACTCCGCCCAGGTCACACATCCCTCCCAAAGAGAATCACCGCGGTCAGGAAAACATGAAACTGTGATTGGTCTGTGATTCAGTCAGCTCCATGTTACCACGACAACGTACGGAGAACACTGGTCAAAGGGAACCGGCTGCTTGGCTCAGGTTGGGAGGTTGCAGCTCAGATACACGGCTTCGGGGTGCGCTAGGTGGCGACCACAGGCGTGAGCACACCCCTCAACTCAAGCCGCGAAGGAAAAGAACGGAGACGGAAAGGCTGAGGTCCCCTCATTCCCTTCAAGGGCCGCGCGGCCCCACCTTCCAGAGGTTCCACCTCCACCTAGCAGCAGGACCCTGGACCCCAGTGGGTCCAGACCGTGGGCAGGCGACCCCACAGAGCAGGTGGGATTACTCCTCGGGTGGGAACCGAGGCTCGCCTGACCTGAAGCGACTTTATCACAAGAGTGGAGAGCAGCCGGGCGGCGCGTGCTCAGGAAATGGAGTCAGAGGGGCGAGACGTCTGGGTGCTGCTGAGACAGCGCTGGCCTGGGGCTGAAGGGTGGCTCAGTCCGTAGAGCACGTGCCTCGCAAGGCCCAGGACTAAGTCCGACCCCAGAACCCTCGTGAAGAAGCTGACTGTGGCGCACACACAGGTGTGGTCTGAGTTGGAGGAGCAGACAGGCCTCACAGCCTGTCTATTTGGTGAGTTCAAAGCCAGGGAAAGGTGGACGGCATCTGAGAAATGGCACCTGAGAGTCTCCTCTGATTTCCACACTCTGCTCATACATACTCACGAGTACCTGTGCACACCAACACACACACACGTGCAATATACTCACACGTGTGTACACACACATACTCATGCACACACATACACACACGCACACACCACTCACACACATATACATGCACACACACATATGCATGCACACATGCTTGCATGCACACATGCACATACACATGTGCAACATACTCATGTGTACACATATGCACACACACACGCACAACACACTTACACATGTGTACACATACATGGACATATACATGTTTTGGGAGATTTTAGTTATGGATAATGTTGCAGTAAGCTGTCCTTGAAGCAAGTAAAGGACTCACTGCCTACCAGTAAACAAAGGAGTGGCTATCCAGTTCTCCACAAGAATGGGACATTCCTTAGCCTTAAGGAGATGAAGGTTAGGCTCCATTGATTTGTATATTGGAAGGCTGGGTGGAGACAGAGAGAGGATTTGGAATAAAAAAGAACTAGGGCAAGGGCAGAGGGAGAAAAGAGGAGACAGATAGAAAGAGGGAACGAAGCAAGAAGAAGCTAGCGAGCAGGAGGAGAACCAAGAGAAGAGCATGGGGTGAGGAAGCCATTGGAGCTAGCTCTCTGCCTAGCTGCCGGGGCTTTAGAATTCCCTGAGATTTGACATGGTTTGTGATTAATAAAGAGCATTGGAAATTACAACGTCTGGATTCTCCGTTAAGCGTCATAAAGATATTTTAACATATACACATGCACACAAACACACACCTGCACATACACACATGCACACACTCGTGCACACATGCTTGCATGCACGTGTGAGCATACACATACGCAACATACTCTCGTGCATACACATATGCACACACACACAACACACTCACTCGTGAACACATGCTTGCATGCACGCGTGAGCATACACATATGCAACATACTCTCGTGCATACACATATGCACACACACACAACACACTCACACATGTATACACATAGATGCATACACACATGTGTACATATACACGTACACATACATGCACATATATGCACACGCACACACACACACACACACACACCCCACTCCTGGCCTCCATGCCAGCAGAGCTTATAACTGTCATAGCTGTGAACTCATCGTGTGTTCTCCGTGACCGTATGCTCCGAGACCTTCCCCTACATTCTCATGTCATGCTTTGTCCAAATTCACCCTTCGTGCTCCCCCTCCCTGTCCTCTCCCCTCCCTGCTTTCAAGTGTACTCTGCCTTGTCCTAGTCCCACACGTCAGAGGGAATGAGTGACATCATCTTTGTCAGCCTGGCTTATGTCTCTTATGTCACTCAACCGGAATTCGATCCATTTTCCAGTTTCTCTGCCCCTCCCCCTCCCCCTCCTCTTCAAGGCTGGGCAGGTCTCTACAGCATGTGTGTGTGTTCTCCACACCTATTCATCAGCTGTGGACAGCTACACTGACTCCCTACCCTGGCTGCTGTTAAAATGACATGATACACACATTGCATGGGCATCTCCGGATGCGCTGTCTTCATTTCCTTCAGGTGCATACTCGGGGGTGCTACCAACGAATCATTAGCAGCTTTAGTTTTGGGTTTTTAAGGAACCAACGAATTACTGCCCACAGCACCCGTACCCGTTTACCCGACAGCAGCCTATAAGGGTCCATTTTCCTCCGCGTCCCACCGAAGTTCACGGTTCTGCTGTTCTTGTTGCTTCTCTGCAACAGCCATTCTGCTCCGGCTGAGCTAGGACCGCAACACCGTTTTGATTTGTGTTTGTGATGGTGAAGGACACAGAGGGCTTTTTGTGTGTTTGTTGGGAATCTGCTCTTCCTTTGAGAAGTGTCTGGTCAGAACCCTCACCCGTTTTTTACTGGGCTATTTGAGCTTGTCGATTTCTCAGTTCCCTGTAACCATCCGGATACTGGGCCGATTGGGCGGAAGCCTGCCGAGCTGTCTGTAAGCTGCCTCTTGCCCCTGACCGTTGTCTCTGTGCTGCTGAGGTCATGATTCACGCAGCCCCGTTTCTCAGCTCTTGATCACATTTTCCGAGCTGCCGGCACTCTGCTCAGAAAGCCCTCGCCTCTGATGGTGTCTTTAGTTGTCTTGCCCTCGTGGTTTCAAAGCTTTGGGTCGTACATTAAAGTCTCTCTGCCATTTTTAGCTGATCTTTGTACCGGCTGAGGGATGGGGCTCCAGTTTAACCTGACACATGTGGGTACCCAGGTGTCTCAGCAGGATATGTGGGGGGACTGCCTTCTCACCGGCGTGTGTCTTGCGAAGTTCAGACCCCTGGAAAGACTGAAGGTCCTGAAACTAGGCCAGAGCTAGGATGGTCCCTGCCCCCTCCTGCTGGGTGTGCACCTACCTACCGAACTGTTCTCTGGCTGGAACAGCCTCCAGTGCCTTAGACACGCTGGAGCGACTGTCAAGGGCAGGAAAGCATATTTCCACCTGAGCTGCAGAGAAAGGGGTCCTGGGCGGAGGGCCTGTGACTCTTCCCAGAAATGCCACAAGGAAAGGACTCTCTTCTTGCACTCCACAGATACTTTCTAAAAAGAAGTTTTCCACACACAAGCTTCTGTGGTATGGGTCTGAATACAGCAGAGAGTCATGTACCAAGAGTCTTACTCTGCAGCTCACCTGGGTGGATGGGCTGAAGGCAGTAGCCAGCGAACACAACCAACAAGAGAAATCCGCAGTGTGAGCCCTAAGTGCAGAAGCAGATTATCCAGAGCATCGGGCGTGTAGACAGGGCATTAGGTGGGGTGGGCATGGACCCCCTCACCAACAAGGTGAGATCGGAACCAAGACCCCAGGAAGTGAAGGAATGAGCCAAACCCTTCACAAGGGGAAGACTGTCCAGGAATATGGCGTAGCTGAACTTCCCCAGCTGGGATGAGCAGAGATGGGGTCACAGGCTGATCACATGGCCCTTGAAGGTGTGAATGAGCTCACTGGCTTGGGAGCCCAGGAAGCCACGGAAGCCACGGAAGCCATGGAGGGTGAGGCAGCGGTGGGCGCCACGGGGCAAACAGCGTGGTCGGCTGGCCCGCAGAGAGAGCAGTGCGCGTTCCAGACTGGCATGGCCACTCGGGCCTAATTATCCCTCACATCTCCCTTGTTAGTGGGTCATCAGCTTTGCTCCCCACAAGGTCATCCATGCTGACCACGTCTTCTTGGGCAGTAGCCCCAGTGTTCTCAGAACAGCTAGACGGCAGGGCCTGGGCAGTGCCAGGTTCCTCCCGCCTTCTCAGCACCACGGCCAGGAAAGCCTTCAGATACCGGCGGAAGCGGCGACTGGAGAAGGCGTAGAGGAAGGGGGTGAAGCAGCAGTGGAAGAAGGCCAGGCTCTCCGTCACCTGCAGCGTATAGTCCAGACGGCGACTGGCCTGGCAGCCCCCAAAGACCTGCAGGTCCAGCAGCAAGCGCAGAAACATCGTGAGGTTGTACGGGAACCACAGCAGGAAGAAAACCACCAGCAGGGCTGCGGCCATCCTCAGAGCCCGGCCCTGGCCCGGCACTCTCACCCTGGCCAGAACACAGCCAATGCGGGAGTAAAAGAAAACCATGGCCAGGAGCGGAAGGAGGAACCCCAAAATGGTCTGCTGGAAGTGCAGGTAGAGCTTCCAAAAGGTCGTGGGCCCGTCGAAGTTCGCGGAACAGTGCCACGCACCCGCTGAGGCCTGGTGTGCCTGTACAAGGACCATTTCTGGGACAGAGGTGGCCAGAGCCACGGTCCACACTGCGGCGATGAGGAACAGATTCCTGAGCCGGGTCTGTGGTCTCTGGAGGGGCTGAGCGTGGACAATCTCCAGATAGCTGTCCAAGCTCATGCAAGTGATGAAGAATATGCCACAGTAAATGTTAACAGTGTAGACAGCGTTCACCACCTTGCATAAGAAGTTGCCGAAAACCCAGTGCCAGACCACAGAGGCGGCCCAGAAGGGCATCGTCACTACAAACAAGAGGTTGGAGACCGCCAGGTTCAGCAGGTAGAGCTCAGTCATCCGTCTTCGAGGCACATAGCAGAGCAACACCACCAGAAGGAGGAGGTTCCCGGCCAAGCCCAGCACGAAGATCAGGCTGTAGGCCAGCGGCAGGAAGACTCTCCTGAAAGACGCGGCCTCGTCATTCCTGCAGAGCCAGACGCTCACGTCATCCACGTAGTCGTAGTTCTCATAGTCAGAGGTGAAGCTGCTGTTCTCAGGACCAGGGGTGCTGAGCGGCGGGGGGGCCGCGACGGTGGGCATGTCTGGAGTTCTGTAGAAAACAAAGGGCCACGGTGAGGCCCGAGGAGACTGCTCAGTGGGCAAAGCACTTGCAAGCGTGTGGACCCAAGTTCAGATGCCCGGATCTGAGTGAAGCTAGACGCAGAGGCATGTCTATAATCCCAGAACTCAGGAGACAGAGGCGGAGGCGGCAGCAGCTCGCAGGCCAGCTAGCCTGGGGTACAGGACAGCAAAGGGGACACTGAGACATGGGTCTGCCCTCTGACATGCACACACATGAACATTAAACTCACACAGACACAAAGATTAAAGAAAGATTGTTTCCCCTCAAACCCTGAGCCAGAATGACCCATCCTTCCTTAAGTTAATACTTTCCTTGAGGCTGTGACTAAGTACCTGGACAGCCCGAGGTCACGCCCCTCAGAGCACACAGTACAAGATGAGGTAAGGTGCTCCACATTCGCACTGGGCAGGTTCAAGGAGCAGTGTCTGGCCAGGGTTGTCACCTCTCCAGAGGTTTTTAATATGTGGGCTCAGGATTACCAGCATGTCGACATGGGGTGACCAGAATCTGGCCATTGTCACTTACTGGGTTTCCACAGCCTGCGGGGTGGCATGGTTGGCATGTATCTAGCTGGAGGTTTATAGTACTTGCAGCCAGGAGTAGAGCAAAACCTAAGCCAAAGCTATTTCCAGAACGCCTCCGGTAGGAGAGCAGGGCAGACGACATGCTCACAGTGAGAATGAGGCCGCTGAGTCTATCTGCGATAATCTATTCAACCCGGTTCCTTCCAGCCTGACCCCAAGAAACCACCTGTCTCCTCTGGGCCAAAGAGACAAAGAGCATGGAGTCAGAGGCAGGCAGAGACGGCAAGTTCAAAACAAGCTGACCCATATGGCCAGTTCCAGGCCTCCCAGGGCTACATAGGATTTGGTTTACAAACAAAAACAGATGTCAAAAAAAATGTTGGCAGTCATTGCCGACTGACTGCTGGGCCCTCTTCTGCCCTCTCCACTGTGACAGGGCAAGACGGTGGAAAAGGTTCTTCCATCTCATGTTCTTGCTGAGGTCATTTCAGCCTTGACTAGAATTTGATCTCCTTGATGGAGAATCTCATGGAGAATTATCCAACTCTATTCTAGAAACCTGAGGTCAAGATGCCCCAGCTAACTTAGCTTGTTAAACTGCTTGTTAGTGCAGAAGCTCCCTTCCACTAGATAACTGCTTATCTTAGCTTCTGTTAAACTGCTTGCTTGTGTGAAGCCCCATCCACCTGCCCAGGTGCCAAATGAGATGCCAGGATGTGGTTTTTGCCTTCAAAAAGCCTTGCTCTGTTACACTTGGGTCCCGAATGCCTGGGTGAGGTCCCAGCTGGAATCAAGACTTTCAGTTGACTATAAACTGTGACTGAGTGGTCATTTCTGGGAGGGCTCCCCGTAACACCATCATGGATAAGCTCTGGACTGTGTAACTCCCCAGCAGATTTGTATTTCTGTGTCACTCTTCCTCATGCCATGATGTCTGGAATGTCATCTCCCAACCAGTCAATGTCCACAGGGACCCTGGATGTCCACGGGGACTCTGACTTGTGATTGTCCCAGGCTTATTGGTTTCCATGGCCCTTGGTTAAAGCCCCAGGGTCTTTAGAGCTGTGACTTGGATTCCTTCTTTCCCTTGCCAGGCAGGCATCGTCCTTTGATCAAACCCTGAATTATATTAAAGCTTGGAAGGAGTGTGGCTCTCTCAGCCATGGTGTCTGCTAGGTAGCTGTTAGCAGCTGGGTTTGGCTGTGCTCTGGTTTACCTTATGCGTGCAGTGTCTGGTCTCTGTCCCCAGAGAAGGTTCTGGGATTAGTTAAAAAATGTTTTTTGTTTTGTTTTGTTTTTCCTCTGCTTCCTTTCCAGTTCTCCTGCTGTTTTGGTTTTCCTCTCTGCTCAGAATTCTTTTTCCTTGTTGCCCGGACTCCTCTCTTGCAGAGTTGTGGGGAGAGTGCTTCTCCCCTACTCTGATGAGAATCTGTCTTCAAACTTCAAAACTATACATGGTGTGTATAACTATCTAAGTTGCTGCACCATGCAATGGCTCCACAGCACTCTTCCTCTGCTGACTGTATCCTCACCCCATCCATCAGCCTCTCCCACACCTTCTGCAACTGCTCATCTCTCAACTCATGTGATGCCTGGGTCTTAGAGCACATATCTGCACACATCTGGATGAGGCCTGGGTCTTAGAGCACACATCTGCACACATCTGAGTGATGTCTGCGTCTTAAGAGCACATATCTGCACACACCTGGATGATGTCTGAGTCTCAAGAACACACATCTGCACACATCTGGATGATGTCTGTGTCTTAAGAGCACACATCTGCACACATCTGGATGATGCCTGCGTCTTAGAGCACACATCTGCACACATCTGGATGTTCTGTTCACAGCTGTTTGCAGAAGCTGCTTGCCATGGAGGTGGGGCATTGTCTCTGGACCATTTGGCTAAGCTCGAGATACATGGCGCTGCACTCATTTACATCCACTAGGGGCAGCGGTGCATGGGCCCTCTCCTTTCTCTGCATCTGGCTAACAGGTTTTTGTTTTGTTGTTTGGTTTTGTGTTTTTGCTTTTTGTTTCTGTTTTGAAACCAAACCTCAGCTCTGTAGCCCTGGCTGGCCCGGAAATGTCTGTGCAGACTAGGCTTGCTTTGAACTGGCTCTTGCCTCTGCCTCTCTGCTCTTTGCCTTTTTGGCATTAGTCATCCTCACTGGAGTGGAGTGATATCACATAGTGTTTGGATTTGCATTTCCCTGATGGTTAACCTTTGGGGTTACAGTTGGAGTGTACTATTGACCACTGTGTATCTTCTTTTGGGAAATACCTTCACCTGGTCTTGTCTTTTGTTTGCTTTGTTCTGTTTGCTTTGATTTGTTTGGGTTTGAACTTGCTATGCAGCAGAGGATGACCTTGAATTCCTGATCCTCCTGCCTGCCTCTCCCAGCTATGAGATTACAGGCACGAACTATCATCCCAGCCTGTCATTTGCTGGTTTTAAAACCGAGTCTTTTCTCTATAATATTTGATATAACCCCATTCCTCCTCTCTCTTCTCTCTTCTCTCTCTTCTCCCTTTCTCCCTGTCTTCCTCACTTGCTTGTCGTGCTTTTGAGGTCTTATCTAGAGAGCCTTCACCCACACCTATGTACTGAGGATGAAAACAGCATGAACTGTAGCATGGGCATTGAAATTAAAGTTGTGCTCAATCTTGTAGTGAATTAGAGAGAGAGAGAGAGAGAGAGCGAGAGAGAGAGCCATCTGCCTGACATCTGACATCCTGTTGACTGCCAGGCTCATGTGGCCTGGCCGGCTGGCTAAGTGGACGCTCCTCCGTACTCTGAGCCCTGTGTGCGTGTCTCTCAAAGCTGCGCGCTTAGTCCATGAGGATGGCTGTCCTTCAAAGAGGAAGGCTGCTCTTTGATATGGGACTAACCTCCCTCCCCTACTAGGACCCAAGGGCAGGGCCCTTTATGTTCAACACATGGCATCGTTCGCCAGTTGGAAGGGGCTTTGGGGAAGGAGACAGAATTGATATGTTTATTTATGCTCTTATGGGAGGGGAGTCTCGTTTCATAACCGGTTGGGGGATTGCAGTAATCCTCCTGCCTCAGCCTCTCGAGTCCTGAGTGCTGGCACACGCTGCTATTCTCAAGCTTTACAAGGGGTCCTATGTGGTGTATGTTGTAATATTTTCCCTAGTCCTTTCTGGTGGAGGTATTGTTTTTTTATTTCTGTAAGAGGAATTTTGAAAGAGCACTTGGCTTGGGAGGCCCACACAGGACTTTGTGAACATCCATGAGGGTAGATCAAATGAACCCAGTAGGAGCATCCCTCCACCCGCATGGAGCACTGGAGAACTCCCTCTCAATCAGCCTCTGCCCCACCCCCGGGCTCCTTTCTAATAGCCTGGGGACCAGATGTTGGGGAAGTCAGACACATCTGGAAGTTTTCCCTAGGACTCAGCTCTCGTCCCCTGACCAGCCTCAAAGGTGGCTCTGTGTCTTTCTCGTTGAGTCCCCACTCCTCTCCTGTACGTACGGCCTCTCCTGGTCCTGACTGCCTCTTGTTCCTGGGCGGCATCGGGATACCAGCTGAGGGGCTCACAGGTGAGGAGAACCCTCCTGAGGCTCGGGCTTGTCAGTCAGTCAACTGCACCCTAGCTAGAGAACACTAGTTCTCTGCTCCTGCAGCCAAGACCTTGATCTTGACCTGGTTTCTCAAAGTCCCTGACTTTTGCTTTAGCAAATATGCAACCTAACAGATGCTAGGACAAAGTCAGGGTCAGCAGCACTAATCTGGCCCGAGTTGAAGGTCTCCCCGCTGGGAAGCACTCTGGGAAACTCTCCAGGCCTCTGAAGCAACAGGCCTCTCCCAGCACTGTGCCAGCAGGGCCCAGATGACTCAGTAGCCCTGTCCCTGTGCACTACGCGGCCTTCCTGGCCACTGCGCATCCCTGCACCTCAGGAGAAAGGCCAAGAGTGCTGGGTCATTTTCGTCACCCTTACCTTCTTGTGGCTTCTCCATTCAAACCTTGAGAGGAATGAGTCATTCACACCTTAGTGTAAGTTTGCAGGTGGTAAAGGTGACTCTGGGGGACCCTGCAGAGGAAGCTTTGGGGGTCCAGGCAGAGGGCTGGCAAGGTCAAGTTCAGCTAAGCTTCCCTCCCATTAAGCTAGGGCACAGAGGCAGGTACGATGTTGCTACATCCATGCCAGGAGCTTAGCTGACAGAGCGCTTGCCTAGCACGCAGGTTTGATCCTCAACACCATACTGTGTGATGGCAACACCTTTGATCTCTGAACTCAGGAGGATCAGAAGTTCAGGATCTCCTTCAGCTATGCAGCAAGTTCAAGGTGACACTGTGATACATTAGACCCTGCCTCAAATAAAATAGAACAAAACCTCCAAAAACAAAAGCAAAAAAAAAAAACACAGCTCCATCCACGGGGCACATGGCCTTGTGGGCAGCGCCACGTGAACTCGCTTTGAGGGACAAGTGGCTCTGTGAGCTGCGCCACGTGATCTGAGCATGCCTGGAACTTCTCCCCAGGATGCTCAGTCACAGTGACTCCCATGTTCCAGAGGGTGACTCCTAATTCCCAAAGCCTTGGGTGAGCTGGGTAGACAGAAAACTCAAGGGGGAGCTGCCACCCCTTAGCCCAAGGTTCCCTTTCAATAGACCAAGCTTAAATTTGCAGGACATGGCTCCCAAAGCGGAGCCTGCAGTGTGAGCAGAGAAAACCTGCTCAGATTCGGCCAGAGAAAACCAGGATGCTGAGCCAGCCCTACAGATGTGCGGCTGGCGTATGGCCTTGGCAGGCAGTCTGCCGGCTCTTGTGCAGTAAACAGCGCTGCCCTCAGTGCCGAGAGACACGGAGAGTGCAGCCGACGCCACCAAGGGGTTTTCCCTGTGCTGGGGTATCCCCGCGCTCAACTCAAGTTGCCTGTTCAACCTTTATCTGAGCCACAGATCCAAACCCCAGGGCTGACAGGGATCCCTCCTTCTTCAGCTGCCCCCAACCCCCCAGCCAAGAGCTCCTAAAGACGAGGCCAGGTGAGTAGGTCCCCCAAGGGGCTGACCTCCATCCATCTCCACAGGGTGTGCTGTGGATGGTGCAACACATGACATGTGCAAACGGCTCAAACAAACAGGGCGACCTGACCTCACATGCTCCACAGCTTCTGGGATGTAAAAGCAACTGATCTGGTCACTTCTGGTGGACAGTGCCTTTGCTAGCTTGCCCAGGACCTGGAGACCAAGCCCTGATTTAAACACCCCACAAAGCTGCCCCCCTGTGGCACCCCGGCCCGGGCTCCAGCACTCACACAGGGTACTCCTGGACACAGGGCTGGCTCCTCCTAAGTGCGGGGGCTCCGAGGGCGAGAGCTGCGTCTCCAGGACTCCGCAGAGCAGGACTGGCTCAGAACGACATTAACGAAATTGTAAAAATTTAAACGGTGTGGCCGCCCCTCCTCCCCCTCCACTCAGTTTTTCCTTTCTGATCTTACACCCTCCCAGGCACAGCTGGGCCAACTCTGCCCCCGCAGCCTCAGCCTGAGACCCAGAACCTCAAGCTACTCAGCTCCCCCGGGAGGCTCCCTGATTGTTTTGGGGGTCCCCAAGCCTGAAGGTCACTCTTGCTCAGCCTCAGACGGCCCCTCCAGCCCTCAGCCCAGTGTCCCGGCGTTCTTGATCTCCTTCCTGGACCAGTGGTAGCTGGAGACGTTGGGGCAGCCCCAGCATGTAGCTGCAGAGCAGCCTCTGACTTCAGGATAGCCGGGAGCAGGTTGTGCCAGGCACCGGGAAGCCCGTCTCCAGGAGCTGGGGCAGCACTGGGCTCTCTCTCTCCTTCCTCCAGTGAAGGGCTCAAGAGACCATCAGTTACTAGATTCTAGCACAACACCCAACAACGACTCAGCGCCTGCTACAGGCCAAGCTCTGTTCTCGGGGCTTCCCGCCCGTGTTCGCTCAGTCTTTGGAACACCTCTAAGGCAAGTGTGGTTTTATCTCTACGTGGGGACCAGAGAGGCCAAGGAACTAGCCAATGTCACTCGGCTAAAGCTGGCTGACCTGGGACTCACTCCTAGAGTCCAGGCTAGCTCAAGAAAAGATACAGTGGGCAGTGGGGCTGGAGGTAGAGGCGGGACTGAATATTATTAAGCTTCTGCGTAAGTGGCCTCACTGGGAGGTGCTTCAAGGGCTGATGGCTCCCAGACAGGAAAACAAGCCCAGCTTCCAGCTCGGGCGGCAACCACTGCCTCTGAAGTTTTCGAGTGGCCTAGAGTGACCCATGCAGGGGCAGAGCCACTGGGGGAACACTTTGGGGACTTCAGGCCCAGCCAGCCTGCAGACAAAATCCAGGCTCCGTCCAGGCCCCTGACCCCAGCAGTCTGCTTCGTTGTCCGCAGGCGAGGATGTGCGAGAGTTCAGCCTACCGCAATCCTTGCCGCCAGTCCTGAGCCCTAGCAGAGAGCGGCTCGGAAAGGGATTTTAATACACAGGCTTAAACTTTGTCACGTCCGGTTTACAGAGGGTGCAGTTATGACCTCTGGTTCAAAGCTAAGATCTGGGAGGGTTACAGAACTTCTCCCAAGGAACTGAAATTCTGAGACGGACATCACAGATAACACAGGCTCCCACTGAGACACTGTGAGTGCGTGTGTGTCTGTGCGTGTGCGTGTCTGTGTCCGTCCACCAATAGACTTCGGGTGCCAGGTTCTCTCTCCTGGGGAAATGTGTTTACATCAGAGGTATTGGTGGCCACACCCTTCCCTGCCATTGGCCTGGCGGCAGGCTTGTTCTGTCAGACCTCCTCCACCCTCAGAAAGGTACAAGAAGAGATCCCCACTTCGGGAACAGGAGCCCTGATTCCCTCTCCTCAGAGCCCCTGCCTTGCTGTTGTCTGTCTGCAGAGTTAGTGACTCCTCTAATAGCCTCCTTACCCGCCACAATCCGCCTCAGTGTTCCCTTGAGCCCACATGTGAGACCTTTCACAGGAAGCCCGGCTTTGCAAGGTCCACACCTACAGGCAGACAAGCTCTACCTGATGACAGTAGCCCTTCTCAGTGTTTCCATGGGGCTGGGTACTCCCCAAGGCCCTTCCTGGTCGTTTTCTGTGGACCGGCAGGGGCTGCTCGTGGCCTTGCAGGACATGCACAGTGCACACCAGACACAGCTGCCTGGAGCACTGGGCTTCATGTCCACACCACTGTGCCCAGGCTCCATTCCCTTAACTTTGTTGAGACAAAGTCTCACTCACAGTGAGCTGGTCTCAAGCTTGCCGCCCGCCTGTGTCTGCATCCTGAGCACTGGCAATATGGAGAGGTGGACTACTCCAAGCTCTCCTTTTAACACGTTGTTTTGCTTTCTCCCTCTGCTTTTTAAACTTATTTTTTGAATGTGAATGTTTTGCCAGAAAGAGGTGTCAGACCCCCTGGGACTGGAGTTACAGGCAGTTGTGAGCTACCACTTGGGTTTTGGGAAGCGAACCTAGGATGTCTGGAAGTGCCTTAACTTTTGAGCCACCTCTCCAGCCCCAACATGTCATTTTTCTTGGTGACTAAAGGAACATAGGTCCAGGGCTGGGCAGGGGGTGGCCGAGTCTGTAAAGTGCTTTTCTTGCAAGCTTGAGGACCCAAGTTAGGTCCCCAGCCTCCACACAAAGGGCTGAGCTTGGTAGCATGCCACCTGTAATTAAAGTTCTGAGAACGTAGAAACAGGACAACCCTTGGGACTCACTGACCAGTGGGCTTTAGACCAGTGAATGATGCTGTCCCAAAAAATAGGCAGATGGCCCCTAAAGAATGACTCCCAAGGTTGAGCTCTGACCTCCACAGGCACATGCACACAGAAATAGATGGATGGATAGATAGATAGATAGATAGATGATAGATAGGTAGATAGATAGATAGGTAGGTAGATAGATAGATAGAATCTTTAATGTAAATGTACTGATAAACACAGAAAAATTGCACATGATGCTAAATCACCCCACACCCCTCCCTGGCAGATATGACTCTCAGGACAATTCGGTATGTCCTGTCTGTCTGCCTTCTTGCCCACAGCTGTCTGCAGCCACAGCTGGTCTAGGAAGAAGCTGCTTAACTAGTGCATACCATGGTAGGATACCCCACCCCACCCCACCAAGCTCCCAGCTCCCCATGCTCCCTGACAGCCTGCATTCCTCAAGGTTTCCAGTCTTTATCAGAACGTCTGTGGTGCTGATAACCCCAAGGGAGCAGCCATCCTTCCAGCCCAGCCTTCAACACGGAAAAAGCAAGCCTCAGGGTCAGGGTATGCGTGTGCATGCACACACACACACACACACACACACACACACACACACACACACACACGCATGTCATTTGCTGAGTTTAAATGAATCACCTCTACCGCCCCTAGAGACAGAAAGCAGTCAATGCATCCCCCCATCATCCTGGGGTTCCCAGAT
Organism: Cricetomys ansorgei; assembly: GCA_026225945.1. Lineage (NCBI taxonomy): Eukaryota > Metazoa > Chordata > Mammalia > Rodentia > Nesomyidae > Cricetomys > Cricetomys ansorgei. The sequence goes on along the minus strand of JAMJFZ010000596.1, from coordinate 2,492,893 downwards.
GATCACTGAATCTCTCTGAGCCACAGATTTCTCACCTGGAAAACATCTTGCCTGGGGCTGCTGAACTATGCAAGCCTCTCACCTTCTGTTTAAACCTAATCTTCATGTCAGGACCCCAAAGATGAGCTTAGGGAGTCACCGGACCGCTTTATTGTCCCCTGTGGCCACATCGGATAAATCCTTCTCTGCTTTTTTACTACTGCCGCTCTGACCGGCAGACGGGGATGGTGGCTGAGTCTGGCTTAGTAGGAGTGTCAGGCCCAGGCTCTGACTCTTAGCCCAGCCAGAAGACAGAGCGAATCCCAGAGTTGGGTGGAGCTCAGCCTGGGAGGGAGGCCCTGGACCCCATCGGAGACCCACCCCTCAGAATGAGAGCTCCCCTGAGGTGGAAATTGCTCCAGGCCTCCCTCCAGAGTAGCCAGGTCCAGCTCTGGGACTACTGCAGCCACAGAGCAGCCCCACCTCCCCAGGGACCACCAGACCTGCTAGAGCCGGACCTGACATCCACCGGAGTTGGAGAGGGCCCAGCCACTGCGGCCTCTTCCTCCTGGACGTGCAGAGAGAGTGTGAGTCTCAGGACACACACACATCCTGGCTTCCTGGGGCTGGGGAAGCGCGCTCTTCCCATCCGCTGCAGTGAGCCAAGCTCTAGTGGCCCCCGCCCCAGGAAGGAGCGCCCCAGGAAGAGACTCTGGAAAGCACAGTGCCGGTTCCCAGCAGCTGGGGCAGGCACACTAACTCAACCGGGCACCAGCTGGCCTTCCCAGCTCCGCAGCCCTCAGCTTTGTCCATCCTGGCCCCTTAGTGGGGTGCCCCTCTGTGCTGCATCTGTGCGTACCCCATTTCCAGGCTCCCCACACCATCTTTCCCTCCCTCCCACCACCTCACAGTGGTTATGCTGGCTGTTTCGTTGTCTGCTCCCTCAACCAGCTGGGAACTTGTCAGAAGTAGAGAATGAATGAATGAATGAATGAATGAATGAATGTGTGGAATGCGCTGCTAGCTGCACACCCAGCAGCTCGTGGCTGGCCCCTCTCTCCTCTGATCCAGGACCGATGTCTCAACACCTTCTCCTCCAGGCCGCCACCGAGCCCCGCCTCATGTCAGTCACCGCTTGGTAAGTGCTCTGCCTTCAAAGGGGCCAGAGCGCACCCCTGTGCCGCGTTGGAGGCCCTGTTACTGTACGGAGCAGGCCTTGCGCCCGCCCGGTCTGCACTTACCAGCTATCATCTAGGGATGATGGCTTGTCTGTCTGTCTGGTTGGTTAGTTAACTGTTGAAACAGGGTCTCACACAGCCAAAGCTCTCCTGCGGCTTACAACTCCCGAGTCCTGGGATGGCAGGTGTGGGCCGCCACACCGCATTCATGGTGTCTTGGAGACAGTCTCGCTTTGTGGAACAGGTGCCCTCAGACTTGCTACGGAGCTCAGGCTGCCTTGAATTCCCCTTCCTCCCGTCTCTGCGGTTACAGGCCTGTCAGCTCAGGGTTTAGGGTGGAGTTAGTCCTTCAGATAAGAGAAGACTCGAACTTAGGTATCTGCCTTTCTCTGAGTCCACAGACAACCAGACTGACGGACAAGACCTGACGGGTTTTCTCTCAGACAGAGACATACCAGGCCTGCATACGTATAGTGTGTGTGTGTGTGTGTGTGTGTGTGTGTGTGTGTACATTCCAGGACTCACATTGCGGAGGTCAGAGAACAACTTGTGAGACAGTTTTCTCCTTCCACCACGTGGGTTCCACGGCGAGCTCCTTACCCACTGAGCCGCCTCACTGGCCCTCAACCTCTTCCTTTCTTTTTTCCCCAAGATTCATTTATTTATTTAATTGTGTATGTATGAATGTTTTGTCCACGTGTGTGTATTTATACCATCTGTGCCTTCCCGGTGTTGGCAGAGGTCAGAAGAGGGTGTGGGAGTCCCTGGAACTGTGTGGGCCGTTGTGAGCCATCATGTAGGTGTTCTGCAAGAGCAACAAGTGCTCTTAACCGCTAAGCCATCTCTCCAGCCCCTCTTCCTTCTTGATAAAGCCTTAGCTGCTGGTATTTCGTTATAGCAACACGAGACGGACTAACAAACGTGTTTGATTCCAATCTCACCAACAGTCCTTGATGGCTGGGGATCTAAACCCAGACCCCACACTGCATTGCTGGAGTTTTCCTAGTCTCTGCATCCTGGTACAGCATCACGGTCTCGCTTTGTCTTGCCTTGATGGTCTTAAGGACCGCTGGCAAGGTCATCCTCAGGACCTTATGTTCCCACGATGACGTTACTGGTCATTCCTTTGTAATTAGCGAAGACCTATGGACTGCCACTTAGAGGCCGAGCAGATAGCTTGCTTCTCATCACACTGACTTCAGGTTCCCTGGTCGTACACGCTTCCAATAACCAAAATGGCTGTGCTCTTGGCCCACTGTTGACTGTCTGTGGCCAGCGGTCTCTGTATTCTCTGGAATTTTGCTATGGAAGCAGTTGGCTCCTCATTTTTTGCAGATCATTATGGACTAAATCATGTCTTTGCTTCTGTGACTGCCACAGTTTATCTTGCTGGCCCAGCTGCCTCCTCCCCTGTTTAAATATCTCGACACATCTGCATCCTGCACCGCTGGGGTGTGGCCAGAGGCTGTCATCTGGCCTCTGTGTCACTCCCTGGGGTGCAGCAAAGGTGTCTGGGGAAGTTCACAGTTCTGCATAGGTGGCCAGGTTTCCATGGCGCCCAGTGAAGCCCCTTCCCAGCAAGGCTGGCCTTTCTCTGAAACCAGCAGGTTGCAGGGAAGTGTGTAATGGCCCCAGAGACGGGGAGGGTGGGGACCGCCCGGCCCTGACACAGCTTTGGCCATAAGGGACTAGCAAGACAAGAAATCTCCGGCCTGGGTGGAGACTTGACGTTCCAGCCGGGCAAAGTCAGCGACCTAGGAGGCTCAGGAAGGAGAGACTACCTCTAGGAAGGCAGATGTTCTTTAAGCAACGCTAAAAGAGGAAGAATTGGTTTTTTAATGGGACACTAGACCCTTCCTTCCCAGAATCCCCCATCCCTAACACAGACCCTAGCAGCAGAACCATCGTGAAGTTTGGTGGGTCCCCCACCTTTATAAGGTGTCAATTTTCTGATGTCTTTGTTCCATCTCTTCTTTTCTGCCACTCTGGGGCTTCCTTTCTCTTTCCCTAAAGGTCCCCTCCCTGCCACTTGAGTGTCTGACCTCTGTGCTGACTTAAACCGTGTGACTTTTTGGTTAGGTTTTAAACTCAGGATATTTAACATATCAAAGTGAACCTGGTCACCAGGTTCCCCCAGCATCCCTCCACCCCTACCTGTTACACAGGGTCCTCCTGGCCTGCCCTCCCCTGCCCTGGACACTGAACGCTCCAGCCAGGGGGTTGGCTGAGCTACTCTTCCCTATGTAATTCAGCCATTTTAGTTTGCTCCTTCTTTTGGCCTCTCTCTTGGCGTCTTTGGCCTGCTGGCCACTGCTCCAAGTTCCCTTCTTCCTCCCCCTCTCCCCTCCCAACTCTCCCCTGGCCTGGCAGCTCAGTGTGGTCCTGCCTGGACCCCGGAGACGAGATGTCTCTGGCTGTGCTCTCCCCTCGCATCCACTATAAACCCTCTGCTCCCCCACACGAGGGCAGGTCATGCTTTCCCTTTTGTTTCTCTCCTCATGCGTTTTCCCGTCTTCCTTCTTCTCCTTTAGGCAGCTGCTGTTCACAGCTTACCTTCCCTGCTACTCTTAAATTCTTTAATTAATGAAACTAAGCACTCCAAGAGAGAGCCCCAGCATGGTGGCTTGAATTAAAATGCCCCGCATAGACTTATAGGGAGCATGGCCTTGTTGGAGGAAAGGTGTCATTGGGGGCAGAATTTGAGGTTTCAAAAGCCCAAGTCAAGCCCGAGTTTCCCTCTCCTCTCCTCTCCTCCCCTCCCCTCCCCTCCCCTCCCCTCCCCCCCCTCCGCTCCTCTCCTCTCCTCTCCTCCTCTCCTCTCCTCTCCTCTCCTCTCTCCCTCTCTTCCTCCCTCCCTCCCCCCCCTCCCTCCTTGCTGCCTACAGATCCAATGGACTCTAAGCCACTTCTCCAGCACCATGCTTGCTGTGAGCCGCCATGCTTCCGGCCATGAGGACAATGAACTAAATCCCTCAACTGTGAACCAGCCCCACTTAAATGCTTTCCTTTATGAGAGCTGGTCATGGAGTCTCCTCACAGCAGTAAAATCCCTGAGATACCCGATCTCCCCCATGTCAGCCACGGGACCCAGGTCCTTCCTTTGCCCCCGGCCATACAGTCACTTTCCAGTGCTCCAGTGCACAACTCACATCCTGAGTCCTTCCCGCTTCCAGGCCTCTGGGGTGGTGACTGAGAAGCCCACAGGACAGCTGGCATCGGTTGCCCTAATTCCTGCAATACTGAGAGGAAGGCGCTTCCACCCAAGAGATGGCTACCAGCTGTGCAAACCAGCCAGAAGGCCAGCCAGAAAGCTGTAAATGGAGGCCAGACGGAAGGGGGGGGCTTCCTTCTAGAGGCATTCAGGACCACACCCACCACACCCACACCCCAACCCTGTTCTCTCTTCTGCAGAGCCCAGAGTGTAAACCTGGAAACCTCTAGCTGTAGCAACCCTCCTGTATCCCACGACCTGGCTCGGCAGGCCCCCACCCCCCTATGCCCCCTCCCACCCCACTGCCAGAGCTTCATGCGCTCCCCAGGTCTCCCTGAACCCCTATTCTGATTCCTCTCCAGGTCTGGGACAGATGGGCTGTTATTCAGGTGTAGGTATGACTCCTGCGAGGCTGCAAGTAACTTACAGTCAGGGCCTTGCTCCCCTGTACAGCACACCTAGTGCCTGGCGCTGTCCCCAAATGGGGCTGTCCGCCACCCACTACCCGCCATCCGCCACCCGCCATACGCCATCCGCCATCTGCCACCTGCCACCCGCCACCCACCATCTGCCAGGATAGCTGCCTGCACTCAGCAGACCAGCACAGGAGCCCTGGCTGGGCCTGCTTCACCCTCTGCCCTTTTCTGCACTCTCTCCTTTTCCCTGTCTCCCTGGGGTGAGGGTTCATCTAGTCTTCCACCGCAGTCCTGCCACTCTGGGCTCCTCACCCACAGCCGCCCCCGCCCCCCTGTACTCACATCGGAGAGGTGTTGGAGGTGTTGTCCGTGGCCCGGCGACCCTCCCTGGTCTTCTGACGCGCACGCGTCGTCTCTTCAGCACATCTGGCCACAGGTAGAGCTCTGGAGCCCGGAAGAAAGGAGTTGCTTCCACGGATGGGAGGTATGTAACCCTCCCACAATTCCCAGTCTCCTGTCTTGGTTCAGACTTTTTCCTTGTTTATCCAGGGACTGGGGCTATGGTTCAGCAGGTACAGTGCTCGCCTCGCGCGTGAGCAGGAGCCTGAGTTTGAATCTGAAACCCAGGTCAAAAGAGGCAAGTCCAGTGACACGTGCTTCAGTCCCACCACGGGGATGTAGAGAACCACGCAGGCCTCTCCTGGGGCTGGCCAGCGGCCTCGACTAAGGAGGAGACCTGGGCCACTGAGGGACCCTGGTCCTGACGCACATTCACAAATGCCCTCTAAACCCTCACTGGGCGCCTGTGTCTCTCGGGATAGGCTGTGCTCTCGCCATTTGGTCCTCTGTAACTCCCATTCCTCCATCCTCCGCCTCAGACCCCTCACCCCCCTCACCTCTGCACCCTCACTCCCTCACCTCTGCACCCTCACCCCCTCACTTCTGCACCCTCACCCCCCTCACCTCTGCACCCTCACCCCCCTCACCTCTGCACCCTCACCCCCCTCACCTCTGCACCCTCACCCCCCTCACCTCTGCACCCTCACCCCCTCACCTCTGCACCCTCACCCCCCCTCACCTCTGCACCCTCACCCCCTCACCTCTGCACCCTCACACCCCCTCACCTCTGCACCCTCACACCCTCACGCTGAGTTTTTCTCTCTATCCTTGCGACTGGTCTGTTTCATTCTTTGCCCCTCCCCGTTCCCAGACCCCCCGCCCCCCAGCTCAGGTCTGACTCACTCCTCCAAGGCAGAAGTCCCACTGGCTCCCTTGAAGGCCGCCCACCGCACAGCCAGGGGGATGGACACCGGCAAGCCCAGCCCTCAGGAGGTAGAAGCAAGGGGGTAAGGAGGAGTTTGGCGTGATCCTCAGTTATACAGCAAGTCTGAGGCTAGCCTGGACTACATGAGACCCGGTCTCGTAGAAAACAGAATTATGGCTGGGCGGTGGTGGCCCACGCCTTTAATCCCAGCACTTCGGAGGCAGAGGCAGGCAGATCTCTGTGAGTTCGAGGCCAGCCTGGTCTACAGAGTGAGTTCCAGCACAGCCAGGGCTACAGCAGAGAACCCTGTCTCCGGATAGACAGACAGATAATGAAGTTACAAATATCCAACAAGCACAAACAAGCGGTAGGCGTTCCAGACCGTTAGGGTATCCACGCTGGGAGGCGGTGTTTGGATCCCCGCTGCCCAGGCCTGTACCTGTCAGCCGCCACATCCTGTTCTGGCTCTGGCCCGTCCTTGGGGCAGCCGGCTGCTCTGCGGCTGTCGGTGGCCGCCAGCTCTCAGCTCCCAGGTTCTTTTCTCTGAATTGTTCCCAGTGCTCCCACGGCCTCCGGGAAGAGCCCGGTGGCTAACGGGAACGGGTCAAGGTCTTCACTTTCCTACTCGTTGTCCACTGGAAACACGGCTCCCTCCTCCAGGAGCCAAACGTGAGTGACCAGGGCCCAGAAACGTGCACGCGGGCCACACAAGGACCATGTCCATCACGGTAGCAGCTTTACCCACTGTTATAAACAGCCCGGAAGGAAGAGAGTCATAGAACGAGGCGCCTTTCAAATGCTTTTGTGGGAACATCAGGTAGCCCGGCTCCTGCATAGCAGAGAAACAGCTACTGTGCTGGTGAAACCCAGAGGGTCTGCTCAACTCACACCTAACAGGGTTAACCTGACAGTCACAGGATGCTAGATCAGACACAGACTGCGCAATGAAAGGCTACTAAGAAGCCTAAGGATAGCCCAAGATAATTGGTTCTGGATCTGCAACATTCCAACTCTCCATTAAGTTCTGATCCGCAAAGGCCTGCCCTGGGCCAGAGCCCAGAAGAAAAGGAAGAACAGCAGGGCTGACATTTGCCCAGAACTCGGGCTGGAGGTGAATTGCTTTAAGGAATCCTTGTATGTGCCTTGCCTGCTCTGCCCTCGGCTCCATTTTAAGAGGAAAATCAAACACAGATGAAATCTTTCAGATTACTCGGATCTGGACCTGACGCCAAGCCACACCCCTGCCTCCACCCAGCTGCCGTCTGCAGCCTCTGTTCTGAACCCGAACACCCGTCTTCCTCATGTGTGCTTCCTCTGCATGCTTGCTCGTGTGTAGGAGCGTGCGTGTCGTGCGTGTGGAAGCCCCAGGCCCACACCGGTCCACTGAGGCAGGTCTCCCTGGGTCACCGCTGCGCTAGCCCAGTGAGCCAGCTTGCGCCCGGGAGCCTGGCTCTGCCTCCAGAGTGGAACTATTTCCTGTTGTGACCACATAAGCTGAGAAGGAGCCACATAAAGGATTTCGGGTCCAGGGTTTAAGAAGGGATGCGGTTTTCCGTGGTGTCGGGGGAGACGCGGCAGCACGGGTCGGAGGTCACAGTGTGGTGGCAATCACGAAGCAGAGAGTGGACAGGAAGCGGGACCTAGCTACGGACCCTCAAGCCCCAGTGAGGCTCCTCCTGAGTGTTCCCCACAGCAGCGCCAAGAGCTGCATGGACATTTCACATTCAAACCACCACTGCGGTTCAGGGCGCAACCAGGGTCCCTCAGGTGGACACCTAGGCACCCCTAAACGGATGAGTCAGCAGAGGGTCATCCCTTCCTGGCCCCTCCTGGGTCGCAGGAGCCGCTCCGTCTAGACCACAGGCCACGCGGGAATCAGGAATCCTAGCAAGAGTGTGGAACTGAGTGGAGGGGACCCTGGGCCTCGAACCAGCAGCCAGCTGGGAGCGGGGACCTGGTGTGTCCCTGACATCTGGCAGGGACACAGGACGGCTCTGAGGCACTCGGCAGTCTGGCCTGGCTCATTTTCTGGGGGTCGAAGGGTTCTTGACATATCAGGGGCTCTGGAACACTAGTTCAGACAGAGCCCCCAGCTCCAGCCTCACTTAACCACCAACTGACGTCACTTGCCCCACCTCGGAGGTCAGGAGCAAGGCAGGAGGATGAGCTCGGGGAGCTGGCCTCCCTTCCGCACATCACGCATCGGGGAAATGCTCTGGACACCCCTTCTTCCCAGTCCGTGGCACACCTGCAAAAAGAAATGTCCCAAAGTGCAGTCGCTCTGAGTTCCAGAACCATCTGCTGTTTTCTGCCTCCTGTCTGAGTCGGCTGTGACTCTTCCCCTACTTTCATGGTCCTCCTCTGGGCGGCGGCCTGAGTTTTGAAATGCTGCCCAGGAGCACATCCAGAAACGAGGGGTGAGGTGATCTCTGGGCTTTTCCCAGATGCTGCGCATTTGCTGTCAGGCCCTGTTTGCGGTCAGGGTTCCAGGGAGTGCGCCGAGAACTCCCCAAGGCAAGGCGGCCCCTCCTAACACGCGGGCTCTGCACACCACCACGCCAGCAGCCGGGCACCTGTGGTGTGTGTCACTGTGTGGACTCTCTCTGACCAGTGAGTTACTTCTTGAAACGTAAACAGTCTAACTCCAGCTCAGGGAGGGACATTGGTGAAACCAGAGCTTCAGTGTTAGCCCCATGAATCCAGAAAATAAAAACATGCCTGTCTAGGCCCCACCTACTCATCGAGTAGGCAGCCTACTCCCTTCATAGAAGGAGACCCGGCTCGTCACAGTCCTGCGGTCGGGACCGAGGGACTCCATGAAGTACTTGCATGTCTACCCTACGGTCCCCACTCTCAGGACACAAGCCAGGTGTGGTGGTGTAGGCTTGGAATCTTAGCTCCTGAGACAAGTTCTCACCATGAAGCCCAGGCTCCTGGGAGCTCACTGGCCAAATCTGTGAGCTCCAGCCAGGTGCAGTGCTGTCTCTTCCCACCCTATCTCTCTCTCTCTCATACACACACACGGGGGTGGGGGGTATAACCCACCCTCTCTGTCTCTCTCTGTTTCTGTCTCTCTCTCATACATACACACACACACACACACACACATACACACACAGGGGGGCATAACCCACCCTCTCTGTCTCTCTGTCTCTGTCTCTCTCTCTCTCACACACACACACACACACACATACACGTGGGGGAGGAGGGTATATCTCACCCTCTCTGTCTGCCTCCCAGGTGACATTGTGACTAACTTTACACCTGGGGTGTGTTAATTCACCTTCTTAAGGATGAAGAACTGAGGGAGCTGGAGAGATGGCTCAGAATTGGCCATTCTTCCAGAGGACCCGGGTTCAACTCCCAGCACCCACATGGCAGCTTGCAACTGTCTGTAACTCCAGATCCAGGGGATCTGACGCCCTCACACCAATGCACATCAAATTTTTCAAAAACTGAACAACCGCAGCATAGAGATCAAGGTTTGCTCTATTCTTTCTATTTAAAACCTCTGGTGACCAAGCTTGTGTGCATAACCACTAGGCTTTACTGCCCCCTGAAACTGACTGTCCTGGTCTTGGCACTGCTGCCACCTCTTACAGATTCCTGGCTCGTGAGTTCTGGGGGGACCTCTTGGTCCTTCAAAGGAAAGGATTCAATGGAATGACACAAGTAGTTTCAAGCAAGAATTTAACTTAGCAAAGCAAAGCAAATGCTCCCAAGAGAGAATGGAGTGAGTTCCCCCAAGGCAGGAAGCAGCCCAGCTGGTTCTGCAGTGTGAATTTTAATGATGTTTTTTAAATGTCTGTGGGGTGTGTAACACACTCAAGGGGACTAGCCTCGAACACTTGGTGTGCCTTCGCCTTCCCAGGGCAGGGATTACAGGCTTGCGGCTCCACGCCCTTGACTTTTAAATTCAAAGATCAGCTTCTAAAATGTGTCCATAGATAACCCTTTCCCCTCCTAACTCATGGTGGACCAGATCTCCCTTTGAGGGTGTTTCTTCCCACAATCCTCTAGACAAGCCTCTAGGAGGATGTCGATGAAGCGGAGTTCCTTTGAGGTTACAGGCCCAACACTAGGGCGCTAGGGTAACGCCCAAGCTTCTGATGTAGAGGAACACTCTGCCTGCAGCCTCCAGGATGTGTAACCACAGGGTCTGTGGCGACCTCATGGCTGAATGTCGGTTAGGATGCTGAAGCTGTACCATGAAGACTGGGGTCCGGTTTACAACAGACTGGCAGGCAGCACCAACAGGAAAGGGTCCTGGGCTGTCTGTGGGACCTCCACCTTCCAGTCCCACAGCTCGTGTTTCCTACCTACCGCATGGGGTCGCTCTCCTGTCCTGAGCTCTTGCTTCCTGCCCATGTAGCTCTTCGAGAAGTTCATCACACGACAAGAGACAGTGCCCTTCCCAGACTGGGGCTTCTGGGAGGTGAGTTGTATCTTCGTTCCCTGTGCGACCCTGGATGCTGTAGTCTTTGCTGCTGTGGCAGGTCTGACAGGGCTTCCACGTATGAGAACGCTTCCTTGTCTTCCTGGCTGAGCCCACACAGTAGGCTAGCTACTACAAATGGCACCTAACATGGTGTGCCGTTTGTAGTAACACGCTGCTGTGGCAGCTCACCAAGGAAGATACGGAGGCATTTTCATACATGGAAACCCAGCCAGACCTCAGCAGAGGAGCCACCATTACAGCGAGCGCTATATTGGACAGTGGAACCCTGAGCATCTGAGCTTAGATGTTTCTAGTCATGCAGAACCCCTCAGGTGCAGATCATGAGCAATCAAACATCCCCCACAGAAGTCCAACACCTGCAGACAAGACAAAACGCCAAAGCCTATGCACCCCTTTTCCCAACAGTGCACACAAACAATTACTTTAAATACAACTAAAGATGGACTTGCACAACAGAACCCAACAGCCCTTGGACACTGAGACCTTGGCAAGTGTCTGGGACCTGGCTTAACAAGCACCCAGCCCTGCACGCATCACCGGCTGAGAGACAGGTCTCCACCGAAGCAGGGAGTAGCCAAAGGCAAGGGAGACGAGCTGGAGGTGACACAGGGCGTCTGGACCTAGGGTTCACTGACGCCGCAGCAGACCCATCGCACAAGAGGCCCGGAGGCGTGGGTGGAAACAGAATCGTCCATCCTCATCGCTCCCTCAGCTGGAACATGACTCTCTGCCAGCACTAAGGTTCATGTCATATGCCCCCGTCCTCACAGACGCCACTTATGACTTCCTGGAAGTCTTCACAGAGGCTGGGGGTGGGTGGCGGTGGCTCAGTGGGTAGAAGCTTGCCAAGTATTCATAGGACCCAATTCATGTCACCAGCACCCACATAAAAACTGAGTATGGGGGGCTGACAGATGACTCGGCAGATACGGGCCCAGGCTGCCCATCCAGAGGACCAGAGACGACTCGGCAGATACAGGCCCAGGCTGCCCATCCAGAGGACCAGAGACGACTCGGCAGGTACGGGCCTGGGCTGCCCATCCAGAGGACCAGAGATGACTCGGCAGGTACGGGCCCAGGCTGCCCATCCAGAGGACCAGAGACGACTCGGCAGGTACGGGCCCAGGCTGCCCATCCAGAGGACCAGAGACGACTCGGCAGGTACGGGCACGGGCTGCCCATCCAGAGGACTAAGACTTGACTCCTAGTACCCACCTGGTGGCTCACAAGTGTTTGTAACTCTAGTTCCAGGGGATATGGTGCAGATATACATGCAGGAGAGACATTCAAACACATAAAAATTAAATTTTAAAAAAGAAAGTCTGGGTGGGGTGGCACACATCTGTCATCCTATTGCCAGAGAGACGGGCAGATCCCTGGAGTCTGCGGATTGGCATGTCTAGCAGCACTGGTGAACACCAGGATCATCGTGCACACATCCACACACCCACACTCAAATGCACACAGACATAACACATAATCCCTTAACGTTGTGGCGACTGAGCCAGGAATGGTGAAACACACATATAAGCTCAGCTATCAGGAGATTGAGAGTTCAGGGCCAACCTAGGCTCTACGGGAAGAACCTTTCTCAAAAACAAAATAGTGACAAATTCCCTTCAATCTGACGGCATTCCTGGCTACCCTGATAGACTCGACAATCTTACGTCCTTCATTCTGTGCATTTTAAAATCCGATTGTAGATAGCCTTGCAAACCTCAGCAGAGGAGCCATGCGTGGGTCTGTGGGGAACGCTGGGGTTGAACTGGGTTTCAGAGTCAGGAAGACCGGAGTGCAAACCTTAGCTCCGTCATTCACCAACTAAATGAATCGGGCCTCGGATCCCCCATCGGGTGCCTGAATAAAGCTTTCCAAACACAGGCTGCGCTGCCTGAGAGGCTCTGGCCAGGGACAGTAGACCCTCTGCTGGGCCTGCTAGACTCAGGGCTGGGGCAGTAGATCCTCTGCTGGGCCTGTGAGGCTCCAGGCTCTGGACAGTAGGACCCTCTGCTGGGCCTGCGAGGCTCCGGCCAGGACAGTAGACCCTCTGCTGGGCCTGTGAGGCTCCAGGCTCTGGACAGTAGAGCCTTCTGCTGGGCCTGCGAGGCTCCGGCTAGGGACAGTAGACCCTCTGCTGGGCCTGCGAGGCTCAGGGCTGGGGCAGTAGACTCTCTGCTGGGCCTGCGAGGCTCAGGGCTGGGGCAGTAGGCTCTCTGCTGGGCCTGCAAGGCTCAGGCTCCGGACAGTAGAGCCCTCTGCTGGGCCTGCGAGGCTCAGGCTCCGGACAGTAGAGCCTTCTGCTGGGAAGGACACCGTTCTCATCCTCTCCGTACCTTCCCCTCAGAGATGTCATCTGGCCTCCTTGGTAAGACAGAGCTCAGCCCTTTTAGGCAAAAAGTCTGATGTCAGAGCCTGCTAGCAACCTAGACCACCCACGAGGTGCCTGACGCATAGTCCTCGGGAAGACTTTCAAGGATCTCTGACCCACCCTTCACTTTATGAGAAGACGCAGAGTAGCTCTGGCTAACAGAGGCTGTGCAGAGGGCAGGGACTCCAGGATGAGGGCTGCCCGCCACAGGCTGGCTTTGTGAGATTTGGGCTTCCCACTGCCCCGTGGAAGGGAGCCCCTGGGGGTCTATGAGCTTGTCTCCCTGTGGGGCAGGAGAGAACCGAGTGGACGCTTGGAAGCTGTTAGAATACAGGCCCGCCAGCTGTCCTCGCACAAGCCCGCTGTGTCGGGAGAGTCCCTAGGGATGTGGCTGTTGTGTATGAGTCTCACACTGCAAAATACAACAGCAGTTTTTCAGTGATTCCACCCTAATTTGTTCGTGCAGTTTGCAAGTGAAGGGCGTTTGTTTCTGGGCTTTGTGTATAAACAAAGCATCTGAAAGTTTTCACACGCAAAATTCTGCACCAAGCCAGCTCCTTGTGCTTGGATAAACACCGAAGATCAGAATGCATCCTTGTGTGCTGTGTGTATTTTGATCTTGTTCACCCCAACTCCTATTCCTAACTCCTCCCAAACAAACCCCTACAGCCCATCCTCTCCCAACTCTGTGGGAGAAACAAACACACGAAGCCCACCAAGCCCGTCTGTGCTGCCCACATACTAACACTTGTGGGGCTGCACACTGGAGCATCGTCCTACCAGGGGCAGCATCCTGAGAGAACCCCACCTGCCCGTACCAGAAGCAGCCAGCGGTCCATGCACCTCAGTCATGGGGCGGGGGGGGGGGCAATCCTGAGCCTCCCAACTCCAAGACAGAGTGTTGACTGACTTACCTTTCACAGGTTTTGTGCAGGCGACAACAGGTACCGTGAGCTCATGACTGCAGTGGTCGGTCACGCCCACATGCCTGTGATCCCCAGGTGCCTGACAGGAGCGTGTCTGTGACTCTGAAACATTCTAACAGACCCCACTCCCCTGGTGCCTGATTCCAGGGCCATTTTCATTTCCCCAAGGAAGTTTGCAGGCTCCTCTGGGATATTAAGGGGACACCTCACCTCTATGTACCCCTCCTTCTCACTGCCCCCACATCCCTGAAGCTGCACATTCTTCTTGGCAAGGCAAGGTCCCTTCTCCCCATGCTTCCTGGAGAGTCAGAGACAGTCATGAAAATTCCCCCTATCTCTGAGACATGGAAGAAACCCACACTCTGCCTCGAGGGTCTGAACTCTCACTGGAGCCCTTACCATGCTTCTGTCCGTCTGTCCATGGTGTTAATAACTTCTAATGAATCTCTTACCCAAGAGGACAATGGCCGCAGTGTCCCACCTGAACCCCAAACCCAAACCCTTTCACTCCGTAACCCCAATTCAACCAATACACAGTCTGTGGCAGGAGGATTGAGTCGAGGGCAGCTTGGGGGTGGGAGAGATTTCTATAGAGTTTGGCGCCTGAGAACTTTAGGGAAGACACTAAAGCCTGTCACACCAGGTCACCTCTGCAAAGACTTGTGGGGAAAGGTTGGGTACCAACAAATGATCAGGTAAACAAGATGGGACCCATAGGCTCAGTGTTTAGACCTGCCCAGCAGCCTGGCGCTTCATGTCTGCACCGGAGGCCACTCCTCCAGCAGCATCCATGCACAACGCCAGGAACCTTAGCGCAGTCTTCCCAAGCGCATCCCAGGTACCTCACATGCACTGCCTCTCTCTCCAGGCTGCAGCTGCACCAGGGTTTTCTGGTGGTCTCTGAAGTGCATCCAGGCTCTCTGTGTTCTCTCAGTTTGAGGCGTTGGTAGTTTGTCATTCCTGTACCTCCGACAGGACTCTGGGGTCCTGTGAGTAATACCGATATTACCAGAATTTTAGGATCAAAGTCTAGGCTCAGCCACCCACAGCCAGTATGCCAACTGAAGAGTCAAATAATAGCGATAAGCAGAGAAAATAGATTTATTCTTTGGGAACAGGAACTGCATTTGGGAAAAGGAACGAAGAGGTGCAGTGACCCTTCAGTGTTCAGGCTCTGACACGAGGCCGTGACTGTGCGTCTGTGTGCACATGTGGACCCCAGAGCTAGATGTCAGCTGCCTTCTCGGTTGTTCTCTGCCTTGTTCTCTAGTTCTCTCGCCGAGCCTGGAACTCACTGATTCAGCCAGACCCGCTGGCCAGCATGCCCAGGGATCCTCCTGTCCCCACCCCCCAGTACCAGGATCATGGGCAGTAACCATCGGGTTAGCTTTGTACATGGGTGTTGGGAATCCAAACTCAGTTTCTTTACTGACTGAGATAATTCCCCAGCCAGAGGCTCGGGTCTAAACACAGGGCAGAGACATTCATAACGATGCTGTCCTGGGAAAGGTATGTCCCCGCCCGTCATGTCTGGCCTTGTTTCTTCTGCAAGGTGTTCTGACAAGTTGTCAGAACTGTGTGAAATCGCCTCTCCCCTCCCCTCCCCTCCTCCCCTCTAGCTGGCACCAGCACTTCAAGCATTCCCTGCCCCCAGCAGAGGATTTCCAGGGAAATTCTCATTCCTTGGGCTGATAGCCGAAGGGAGGGACACAGACGTACCTTTGTTCCTGCCCAGGTACTTTCATGGAGGGCCACGGTCAAGAGAATATCAGAGACACTTTCCATACCCGGTGTCTGCTAGAGCAGTTCTGTAGGAGCTCAGGTGCCCAGAGCTGCGAGGGAACGCTGAACATAAGTGGCTACTCGATAAGAAGGCAGTTCAATAAGAGACCTCTTAGGGACTGGAGAGACGACTCAGCAGTTAAGAGAGTGCACTGCTCCTGCAGAGGGCTGTGGCTCAGTTCCCAGCACCCCCGCAGAGGAGCTGGGGACCCCCTGTAACTCCAGCCCCATGGTGTCTGATGCCCTCTTCTGGTTTCCTTGGGCGCTGTACGCATGTAGTGCACGGATAAGCAGCGGTAGGCGCGTGTGTGTGAACACACAGAGAGCACATACATGACTCTTTGGCTGGAATGAAACTACTGGAATGGGGGTTGGTAGCCAGGCTGACGTGGCCTGAGTCCCAGGGCTGGTGACTGTCCACGGCTCTGGCGTCCATCTCAAGTCTCGGAAGGGCTTCAGGTCACTTAGGCTGCTGATTACGCTTTATTTAGTTGTGATGGGTGCTATAGCTGCGGTTTGTAAGTGGTGCGTGTCAGGGAATTCACCCCACTGAAGAGTCCCTTTAGACATCAGGCTGTCTTTTCCAGAGAAAAGCAGTCCTGGGACCTTCTCCTGACTGTAGTAGCATCTTCTTGCCACTAGGGGTCGCCTTGGGCTCCCAGAAGGCGAGCATGATACCCAGAGGAGGACTCCTACCTCTAACAGGCCAATCATCTCTCGCAGGCTGTGCCCCCTTCTTTTCCAGCCCTGAAAAAAACTGCTAATTACAAAAGCCGCGTGCACAGCAAGAATTATTTTTGTTATCACACACTCCTTCACCCAGTTCCGCTCCTTAACAGAGTGTCGGGGCTTGGACGGGCAGGGAGAGAAAGAGCGACCCGAGGGCGGGGTCTTTCGTAGAGGCTGTCGGTAGAGCGAAGGAAGGCGTCGGTGCCCAGGCGGCCTCCCACACCGAGGCCCACGTAGCTGTCCTCGGGCTGGGAGGCCACAAGTGGCTGGGACGGCCACGGTGCTCCTGGATGCGTTACAGCTCTGGCTGCTTCTGGTCAGGCACGTCTCTTCATGTTCTTTAATGCTTCCACCAGAAAAGCAAGCTTCTTTCACAAACCCAGCAGGCTGAGCGCATAACACAAGTCTCCGGGTGCTTCTGTGCAGAGAATAATTTAGTAAAACTGCACCATAAGAAAAGGTTAGGTGGACCAGGGGTGTGTGAGCCTGAATAGGGTGTGTCCCTGAACCTCTTGCCTACCCTTGAGTACCTTGCCCCTCTATTGGGTTGCCTAGTCCAACACTGAAGCAGGGATTGTCCCTGACACAGGCGCATCTTGTTGTACCATGTTTGAGCAGTAACCCTGGGAAGACTGTTCTTCCTTGGGGAGAGGCAGGGTGGGAGTGGGAGGATGGGGGTTGATCTGGTTGAGAGGGAAGATGGGGCGGGGGCTGGGAGGAATGAAGGGAGGGGGAAGGGTGCTAGAATGCAACATAGGAGACAAAAAAATTCTAAAAAAAGATTAGGTGTAGGTAGGTCTCAGCCACCAGTGCCTGAGGCTTAGAATCTGCTGGCTAGCTGGCCAGGGCACCAGGTAGGAGATCTTCATTCTCCAACTCCTCTTCATGATAGCAGTCCTGAGGATACAAGAGACACACCTCAACATAACAGAGGTGATTCGCAGCAAGCCCACAGCCAGCACCCACCCAGATGGAGAGAAACTCAAGCATTTCCACTAAAATCAGGACAGGACAAGGTTTTCCGTTCTCTCCACACCTGTTCCCTAGAGTGCCTGACGTTTGGCTAGAGCAGTAAGACAACTGAAGGAGGTCAAGGAGATTCAAACAGCAAGGGATGGAATCAGAGTATCTTTATTTGAGATGGATTGTGTACATGAGTGACCCTAAAATTTCCACCAGAAAGCTACTGCAGCTTGGTAATCCCTTTCTGCAAAGTATCAGGACACAGAATTAACACATAATATCAGTAGCCTTCCTGTATACAAATGATGAATGGAATGAAAAAAAAATACCTTTCACAACAGCACAAAAAAACAGGGAAAACATGTCTGGGTAACTCTAACCAAGCAAGCAAAAGACCTGTGTGATAAGACCTTCGAGACAGCGAATAAAGAAACTGAGGAAGGCATCGGAAGATGGACCGATCTCCCGCTAGTGGATTAGTAGGATTAACATAGTAAACACAGCCACTCAACAAGCAATCTATAGATTCAGTACAGTTCCAACCAAAATCCCAATACGCTTCTTCACAGAACTTGGCGGGACAATTTTCACCTCCATATGGAAACACAAAAACCCAGGATAGCTAAAACAATCCTAAATCATAAAAGAACTGCAGGAGGTATCAGCATCTCCCACTTCAAGCTCTACTACAGAGCTACGGTAATAAAAACAGGATGGTTCTGGCATAAAAACAGACACGCTGATCAATGAAATCAAATCGAAAGGCCAGACAGAAGTTCACACACCTATGGACATCTGATTTCTTATAAAGAATCCAGAAATACACAGGGGCGGGGCAGCGCCCTCAACAGATGTTGCTGGTTTCACCCTGCACAAAACTCAACTCCAAGCTCAAAGATGTCAACGTAAGGCCAGATACCAACTGCACATCCTACAGAGAGCTGATATCTGAAACAAAGACTGAAGAGATGGACATCAAGGAAACAAATAACCCAACTAAAAGATGGTGCACAGATCTCCAAATGGGAAACACAAATGGCTGAGAAACACTTAAAGAGATGTTCGACACCCTCGGTCACCAGGGAAACAAAAATCAAAGCTACTTTCAGATTCTGTCTCACACCGTCAGAACGGCTACAAGGCCAACAACCCAAGTGACGGCTCGCCAGGCAGGACGAGGAGTCAGGCAACGCTCGCCCATTCCTGTGCAAACTTGTACAGCCACTGTGGCAATCAGTCCGGTGGCTCCCCAGAACGCTGGGAATAGACCTACCTCAGATCCAGCTAAACCACTCCTGGCGCGTACCCCAAGGACCTACCCCCCCACTGCAGAGACGCTTGCTCAGCCACGCTCGCTGCTGCTCTGTTCATAGCAGCCAGAAACCGGAAACGAACTGTATCTGTCGTGGGCGAATGGACCAAGAAAATGTGGTACATCTACACAATGGACTGCTACTCAGCATTACAAAAGCGAAGTCATGGGATTTGCCGGTAAGTGGATGGAGCTAGAAATAAAATCACCCCGAGCGAGGTAACCCAGACCCAGAAAGACGTGTATGGCACGCATTCACTTTTACGTGGGTGTCAGCTGCTAGGTCTTCGACAAGCGAGCTACAATCCGTATAGCCACAGAGGTTAGGCGTAGGGTAAGGAACTGGGGAAGGCTTGGCTCACCCTGGGAAGGTAAACAGAGTAGCCGTGGATGGACAGAGGTCGGAGGGACTGGAATAAGGAGGATCAAATGGGAGGGGTAAATGGGGGGGGCAGCTAAAACCAAGGGCCCTTTGAGGGTCATGTGGAAACCTAATAGAGAAGGAGCTTCCTAAGATATATACATTTACTAAGGTGAGCTAAGTGGAACCGCCAGGTAGCAGGGGACGGAGCCCCAACTGGACAACCGAAGCTTCCAGTTCCGAGAATAGGCTATATCTGAGTTGTTGGCCAAAGGGGCCCCATGGGAATCCCCAAACAACCCAGGCTATTGCCATGGCTGTTAGTATCTCCACAAGCCGATGGTAAGGCCGTATCACTGAAGACACCCACACGGCTCATTGAACAGGGAGGAATTGAGCTGGTGCCTGTCTAGAGCTTTCACCCCTACTGACTAGTGTGGTGATACTGGAGGGAACTCTGCAGACTAGCAAAGGAGAAAGGTAAACGCCACCCCAGCAACAAACCCTGTGACTGGCAACGGCGACCTGCCTGCAAGAGGCACTAGTGCCGTAGCGGCACGAAGCTTGCGGGAGGAACCAACCGACAGCCGACTGGATCTAAGGCCCGCTCCATGAGAGGGAATCCATCCCTGACACGGCTCAGGTGGCCGAAAACGTGAGACTAGGTAGGCCAGGGACCTGGGGCGAAACCAGATACTACTGTTCTGCTAAAGGATACAGGAACAAAATTACTCCTGACGACATGGCGTTCTTTCTGTGTTGTGGTAGTTTATTTTTAGTTAGATATAAAATAACCGTTTTATGTACTGCTGGGAGTGGGGCTCCCCAGGTCTTGGTGTTTTGAATTGTTTGCAGATGTTGGATTCACATGGGGGTTGTTTGATTGCTCATGATCTGCACGTGCTATCAGTAGAACACCCGAGGAGCTCTGTATCAATAAAAACACCTGAGCTCAGGCGTTCAGGGTTCTGCCGTTTAGTCTGGCGCTGGCCAGGATGATGGTTCTCTCTGCTGAGGTCTGGCAGAGTTGTGCCTATGAAATATGCCTCCCTGTCCTCCTTGCTGAGCCGCCACAGCGGTGTGCAGCAACAGTTCCGCTGTGCTCATAGATCAGTGTCTTGCTCAGACTTCCTCCTGCAGCAGATTGTATGGAACAAAGACAGAGAACCAAAGCTGGAGAAGCTTGGAACACTCGGTCCTAAATGGGATCTCTAGAGGGGACGGAGGACAGCAAAGACACAAAGCTCTCTAAACACAGCAGGACCAGTGCACATATGAACTCACAGAGACGGCGGTGGCGTGCACAGGGCCTGCACAGGTGTGGGCTGGACAGGGTCTCCGAAGTGAGAGAAGTGGACACAAACCCCCATTCTAACCCAGGAGCTACCTCCAACTGAGAACCACTCGCAAAGGAAAACCTGGTTTTCTCCAACAGAGTCTCACTGGGAATGCACAGTCCACTTCAAGGCAGGCCCCGTGTCCAGCAATGAGTGGGCAATGCAAAGTGAACCCGGTGACATTGGGGGGCTGGTTTTGTTGATGTCTTTGTTTTGGGGTTTTTTTTTTTTGTCTTCTCATAATGCTTTCTCAGAGATTTTTAAAAATCTTACAGGTCCTTCATGTATATACTATGGTTTCCGGTTTTGTGTTTTTATGGGACTTGTGTGTGTGCACACGTGTGTGTCTCTATGTATTTCTTGTGCTTTTTCTTTGTCTCTTTCCTGCATGTGTGCTTTGTCCTATTCTGTTTTTAAATCTATTATTATTATTGTTATTAATGCCTATTTGTATTCTTATGAGAGACGGGGTGTGGATTTGAGTGTGTCGGGAAGTGTGCAGGATTTGGGAGGTGTCAGGGAGGGGAAAACCGCAATCAGAAATATTATATGAAAACATCTGTTTTCAATTTTAAAAATATAAGTCTAAATTGCTAGACATTTCAAATCGTAGTTAAAATCTGTCACTCTGTTGGACTGAATATGCTCCCCCATGGCAAATACATAAAGCACCAGATATACAAAGTCCCTTCTTCACACGCGCAAAAATACAAGTCAGTTTCTTTTTTAGACATTAGATGATAAATCTCTTTTTTCACAGTTAAAACGTTTCAGAAATTACAGTCCATAGTCTCAGGGTCATTTCAGAAAGCCACAGGTTTTGAGCCAGATTTGGTACGTTAACCCCAAACTAAAAAGAATAAGAAACAAAACATTCAAAACTAACTGACTTTGGAGAGGTCGGGTCCCCTGCCACCCAGGTAGGAACAACCATAGACTGTCTGTCCGGCCCGAGGGAAAACAGAACACATCGATTTTGAAGAGGCTGCGAAGGGCGGTGTAAGAAAGGTGCAGACAGCCAGCCAGCGCAGTGAGGGGTCGACGTCCCACGCTCTCCTGAAGCAGTGAAGCTGACCCAGAGCTTAGACACAGCCTCGCTAACACCCAGAAGCCGACATCACTCACCCGCTGGGCAGCCTTCGTGTCCTGCATCACAGCTCGGCTCCTGTTGGGGGTGCTGCTGTTCCACATCTTGTAGGCTAGATTTGGGGGGAAGCCAGAGAGAATATTAAAATGAGATTTTGCCGCTTTTAAGGGCTTCGCGGCAGAAGGCAGGCAGGCGTTTCTCATCAGTCAGAGGCTGGAGATCTGCACCCTTGATTCTTTATATGAAGGGTCGCACGTCCTTTGATAGAGACACGTGGCATGAGCCCCCTCTGTAACTGCCACATTGTCAGTCATTGGGACCCTTGAGATGTTTAGCAGGCAAGATAAGACCAATTATATTCACAGGGAAGGGATTATATTATATTATATTATATTATATTATATTATATTATATTATATTATATAAGACCTATTATATTCACAGGACCCTGGAGTAATTTAGTAAAAGCACAAAAGCTATTTGAAAGCAGATACTGAAAGCCCAAATTTAAAAGCAGTTCTGGTATTTGTTTAGTGGAATGTTAGGGTCCTTTAAAAGTCATAGCGTCTGTGAGCTAAAGCACCAGTCTTTTTTGCTTTAACTTTTTATTTATATTTATTTAACTTTATCTTGCTTTAACCTTTAGGTGCTGGGGCCGAAACTCTGGGCCTTGTGTATGCGGAGCAAGCCCTCTACCACTGAACTACATTCCTGGCCCATAGCTGAGACCTGAGGCAGGACTGTGAAGGCTGGACAAACCTTACTTTAACCTCCTCCTACCTCTACTGGGGGTCCCCAGGCACTCTGCTACAGAGGGGAGCATCTTCGGCTTTCCTGTGTTCTGTGTCCCTTCGGCCTCTCAATTGGTAAGATGAGGTAAAAACCGTGCAGCTGATGCAGAAGGCTGACGGTCCCTGGGCTTCAGCATCCCCTCCTGTAAAGTTAAAGTTGCTCCAATCCTAGGGCCTGTGACAGCTAGTCCTGATTGAGAGCTTGACAGACTCGAGACTCACATGTCCATAAGAGCAAGCCGGGCACCAGCATCCGTCCTTCTCTGCTTCCCGACTACGGGACACACTGCCTCGCTCTCCTGCTCCTCGTTCTCCGAGCCTTCCCTGGCCTGATGGACTGGCCATGCCCCAGCCTGTGAGCTAGAACAAACTCTTCCTTTCTTAAGCTGCTTCTAGTCGGGTGTTCTGTCATGGCAACGGGAAAGGATGGATGAACAGGAAAGAGCAAGCTGCTGCAGTGGGGACTGACAGCGGGTAAAGCGGAAAGATGCACACGTTCTCACTTGGCCTCCAAGTTGAGCTCAGGTGACCGTGGCTCATGCTGGCCCACCCCATAATATCCACAATAATGGCCAACCTCTGCCCTGACTTCCTTGGAAAGAGAATTTCTGAGAACTCACAGGTAATTACCTTAGTCATAAGTTTAACAGGGGCTATTGCCTGGAGTACAGAAAGCTACACAGATAATCTATTTGCATACAGTGAGCTAATCTGTTTAGAAAGCTGACACGCCCATGTGAACACGGGCAATTGTTCCTGCGCTTTGACTCTTCCAAAGTCCAGTTCTGCCTCTGCCTGGACACTACACGAGGACAAACATGTGCCCCACTCTTCCTGACCTCTGTGGCCCTCTCACTGACCCTCCTGTCTCCCCTTCTCTCCACCCAAAGCTCACCTATTCTTCTAACTCATCCAAGCCTCTCCTCTGCCTAGAGACCTCTTCTGAGCCATCTCTAACGCTTTGACTCCTGAGCTCAGGTGGTGTGTTACAGAAGTCTATTTTCAGTTGTGTTTAAAATATCCTTTTGTGCACTGTTGGGTGAAGGGCTGCCTAGGTCTTGGCATTTTTGTTGTCTGCAGGTGTTGGATTTATGTGGGCTTGTTTGATTGCTCATGATCTGCCTGTGCTCTCAGCAGAACACCTGAGGAGTTCTGAATAAAAACACCTGAGCTCAGACACTAATGGTTCTGCTGTCCTGTATGGTGCTGGCCATGATGGTGGTTCTCTCTGCTGAGGTCTGGCAGAGCTTGCACCTGTGAAAATGCCTCCGTCTCTTCGTTGCTGAGCCCACACAGTGGGCACCCCTACAAATGGCACCCCACATTGGGTGCCACTTAACAGTTGTACACTACAATCTTTTACCCTCAATTTAGGAAAAGAGAAAGGAAGGATAGAAAGAAATTTTCACCAATTTTGCAGGCGGCCTTGATATAGAATGAGACAAAGATAGAAATCTTCACAGCCTTTTAGGCTGTCCTAAGCTTGGAAAGGACTAGCTGACAGTGAGTCAGACTAGCCTCTCAGCTCACGATCTGCAAACCCAATCTCTCCAACCTTTGTTCTTCTATGCAAGAATCAGCGCACTAATGGACAAACTAACCAACGAGCCACCAATCAACACACACCCCAGCTTTCGGCGCTTCAGACCTTTTATACTCTAAGCAAAAGTTCCCATAAACCCATGCGGCACACAATCCCAAGAACAAGCTACAGGTGCCAGAACGACTACACCTGACCAAACTATAGCCACCTGCATCAAGCATTCCAAACCCCACTCACAAACATCTGCCACACTAGGGTGGGAGCGCAAACCTAGTCCAAGTGCCATTTTCATTTTAAAGAAATCAAAATAACAAAAAACTTCTTCCATGTGTTCCACTACAGTGGCCCGATGCTCTCCTCACCATCAACAATGCAATCGTGACGATTGTACTAAAGGTCCATCCGTGTCGACCAGCACTACAGACTGTGCAAGCAATGATACTATCTCCTCTTTAGTGCATGTATGCCACTGACCATGCAGGAATTGTATTTCATAATAAAACCCATCTGCAGTGTTACTAAGAACAGCTGAGGTTTTCAACATGCCGTTTCCCTGGTAAGAAACCTCCAGGAATCCCCCAGGTAGCTCAGACACAATCAGTCTTTGTCCTGAATTAGAGGTCAAGTGTCAAGCTGGCATTCGGGATCTGTCCGCCTCTCTGTATGTCCTGCCTCCAACACTCTGAGCATCCGAGCAACCACTTTGCCAGATCTATGAGGCAAGGCAGTCTCAGAAACAATTCCTTTTCTCAGGAGTGTGCCACACACCTGTAATCCCCACACTCAGGAGGCTGAGGCAGGAGAGTCTTGAGTTCAGGTCAATCCGGGCTACAGAGCAATATCTTGTCTCAAAAAGAAAAGGAGAACAAGGAAGGAGAGGAAGAGGAGGAGGAGGAGGAGGAAGGGGGGAGGAGGAGGAGGAGGAGGAAGGGGAGGAGGAGGAGGAAGAGGAGGGGGAAGAGGAGGAGGAGGAGAAGGAGGAGAATGAAGAGAAGGAGGGGGAAGAGGAGAAGAATGAAGAGGAGGAGGGGGAAGAGGAGGAGGAGGAAGAGGAGGAGGATGAAGAGGAGGAGGAGGAAGAGGAGGAGGAAGAGGAAGAGGAAGAGGAGAAGGAGAAGGAGGAGGAAGGGGAGGAGGAGGAGGTAGAGGAGAAGAATGAAGAGGAGGAGGAGGAAGAGGAGGAGGAGGAAGATGAGGCGTGACAGCTCCAATTGCTTCCTCCAGAGGTTCTCAGAGTCTGCTTGACCTGACATTCCTTATCTGAAACCAAATGTAAAGTCAGCTCCTCTGACATCACTGGGATTAGTTTATGACTGGGGTGCTTTCCTGTGCCCATTGATATATATTCTTTCCGCAAATATTCCTTTTATGGGGAAGATATGGGTGTGCAGAGGCTGATGGGCAATTCACCTTTCCCTCACCGCCTGAGGTTGGCTCACAGCTGTCATCAGTGCCCACCAGAGGATGATGACCAGCAATGCCTGGTGGGTAGGAATCAGGAGTCCTGGACCTGCTCTCTGAGTCCCTTTCCCCGGCCTAGGCGGAGGGACAAAGGAGGAAAGCCAAACTCCCACGGGTCAGATCCTGCCTTGATCTGGGCAGAAATCCTGTCTTCTCAGCTAAACTGAGGGTACCTGGCCTGGGCTCCAATCTCCATGGCGCTGGGACCACAACTCAGTAGTCACTTTCCCTTGTCCTTCAGGCCTCTCTGGTAAACTCAGGCCGTACAGGATACAAACAAGGCTCCAGGTGACCTGAGATAACGCAGCATGCTAGAGAAAGGGGTGCCTCTGGACAGAAGAGCTCAGTTGTGACAGTCTGTGGATCGAGGAACCCGGAGAACACCACCCAGGAATGGTGGGAGACATCTTAGCACTGGAGGATTGCCTCTGAGTAATAGCCAGGTCTCTGGAGAAGCCGCAAGCTGCAGCGCCTGGGCTTTCCCCTCAGCCACACTGTGCAAGACAGCAGGCTAAGATGACTAGCTCATGGTAATTTGCTGTTGTTTTGATAGCTGAGTTCCTTAGAACTCTCCTGGGAGGACCTGGAGTGGGCTCTGCTCTGGTCACAGAAAGCCTCTTCTCTGGTCTTCCCTGGGCAGCAGGTTCCTCCCCTCAGCAAAGGCATCAGCACAGGGAGGGTCACTGGGGGCCACCAATTTGGGTGAAGTGTCTGTTTGCATAATCCACTTTTCTCCTAGAGCTGTAAAAGTAATTGCTCATTCATCTCTGGCAAAAGAGACCATTACCGTGATTTGGATCTAATTTAAATGTCAGCTCCATTTACGAGCCTCAATTCATTAAGCTGTCAAGACAAACAGATGGCACCTCTAATGGGGAGTGAGGGCAGAATGGCTTGGAGAGCATGGGGATAGGTCAATAAAAGCCTATTTGCACTGCCTGCAAGAGGCAGCTCACCCAGAGGATTAGCCGACATAAACAGACCTGAAATCCTCATTGAGAGCGTGAGGGAAGTTGGCAGACAGTGGTTATGAAGGAAGATCACACTGGGTGATCAGGAGGGTTCAACAGCAGGCTGGGTGTGCTGGCGCATACCTATAATGCCAGCCCTTCAGAAGCTGAGGCAGAAGGCCTGCTGGTTCAAGGCCAGCCTGAACTTGAGTCTGTCTCAGATGGGAAAAAGGAAAAGTCCCACTGTAGCTCCAGCAGCTGACAGTGCAGCCCATGTCGCTGCGTGCAGCTGCTCACCTCCGGGTCCCAGGGTTCGGTGGTAGGTTCTGTGTGCAGGACACCAGCAGGGCCTGCAGTGTCAGAAGCGTGGATACAGCAGAGGTTCTTAATCCGGGTGCTCGTCAGACCACGCCCGCTCATCACCCCAACCCTCTGCGTCACCTGTCGGTCCTGCTGCGGGTCCCTGCCAGGGACCCAGGGAGCAAAGCTGCTCCAGCCCTTCCTGAAGGGCAGAGAACTCTGCTTCCAGCGAGCGTGATTCTTTGTGCAGCGTAGTCCCACACCTGTGCAAACGCAGATCATAAAAGCAAGCCGTTCTTCTCAGCGGTGTTCATTAAATTACAAGCTTTATCATTTAAACACCAACACATAACCCACCTACAGCTGAATATTAAAAAAAAAAAACTTGGAAAAATAACAGCAAATATGTGATGTGTGTGATGTAAAATCACAGGGGTTTTTACAGCACTGGGTGCTGGGTGTAGAGCTCTGAGAGCTGCTGGGCGAGCGTTCCACAGCTGAGATACACCCCAGCCCACACCCCCAGCTATAAAAGCTATTTAAAAGGCTTTGCTGCTTTGTGTGTGTACGTTTGCACATGTGACTCGAGGGGTCCACATGCCAAGGCACACGTGTGGAGGTCAGGGAACGACTCTTCGGGGTTATTTTCCTCTCCCGCCTTTACGTTGGTTCAGGGGTCTAACTCGGGTTGCCAGGCATTCCAAGTCTCACTGGCACACTCTCTGAAATTTGAAACAGGGTCTCAGTGCCCAGGAAGGCCTTGAAATCGCCGTCTCCCTGACTCAACCCCCCAAGAAGCCAGTACTGTAGGATTGTACCAAACCCAGAGGACGCGATGCGCATGTGCTGTTAGCCCCAGAGCTAAATGTTTGCAAGAGCGCTTCAGCTTAGAAAATACACTACATTCCCCTCCCGCCATCCCTGCCATTACTCCCGCCAGAGAGCTAAGAGTGCGGTCTGAGGCGATGCAGTCCAGTAATCGAAGAGTCAGGAGGCCGAAGGCTCACAAGTGCGAATCCTGCCTAAGTTATCGTGAGATTAAGACCAGCCCCTGGCTGCTCAGCAAGACTGTCCAAAACACAACAGAAAATAAGGGGGGTTTGAAGCACTGCGATGAACCCCAAACCCATTTTTAAAGCGACAGACTCCGTTTATTTAAAAATGTCATCATTAATCTCATTTGTGCATGCCTAAAACTGCTTTTCCTTATTAGTCCTGCTGAAGTGCTTTCTTGTGCAAAGGGTGCTTAGCACCATTGCTCACAAAAAGTACCCGGCTGGGCCAGTCTGGTCAGAACACGGTTCTGTGGAAGCAGAGGCGGTCTCATTTCTGCCACAGATGATTCTCTAATGCACTTTGTGTGTATATGTGTGAGTACACGCTCCATGTGAATGAGGTACCCGAGGACACATCTTTGCAGGCTCCAACTCCCTGAGAGCTGGAGGCCTGAAAGAACAAAGTGAGTGGTGGGGAACCAGTGGTGGGGAACCAGGCCGAGTGTGGGCATTCGCCCTTTCTCTGCTGCCTGGGGTTCTGTGGTGCAGGGAACTCCAATGCTTGCTCCTGTTGCCATGAGCTCTGAAGCTGTGAGCCAAAATAAAGCCTTCCTCCCTTCACATGATTTGTCAGTGACACAAAAGCAGCCGGCACACATCCTGAGCCCGCTCTTGTGTCTTATATTAGGGTTTCTGGGGTTGCATAATTCAATCTTATGAGGTGTTCTTTTAAAAAAGGGTGCGTGCGTGTGTTGTGTGCGTGCGTGTGTTGTACGTATGTGTGCGTGCGTGTGTATATGTGCGTGTGTTGTATGTATGTGTGCGTGTGTATGTGTGCGTGTGTGTTGTACGTATGTGTGCGTGCGTGTGTATGTGTGCGTGCGTGTGTATGTGTGCGTGCGTGTGTTGTACGTATGTGTGCGTGCGTGTGTATATGTGCGTGTGTTGTGTGTGCGTGTGTATATGTGCGTGTGTTGTACGTATGTGTGCGTGCGTGTGTTGTACGTATGTGTGCGTGCGTGTGTATATGTGCGTGTGTTGTGTGTGCGTGTGTATATGTGCGTGTGTTGTGTGTGTGTATATGTGCGTGTGTTGTGTGTGCGTGTGTATATGTGCGTGTGTTGTGTGTGTGTGTGTATGTGTGCGTGTGTTGTGTGTGCGTGTGTATATGTGCGTGTGTTGTGCGTGCGTGTGTATGTGTGCGTGTGTTGTGTGTGTGTGTGTATATGTGCGTGTGTTGTGTGTGCGTGTGTTGTACGTATGTGTGCGTGCGTGTGTATATGTGTGTGTTGTGCGTGCGTGTGTATATGTGCGTGTGTTGTGTGTGCGTGTGTATATGTGCGTGTGTTGTGTGTGCGTGTGTGTTGCACATGTGAGTGTGTGAGGGTTCACTGACCCATGCAAGTGTGGAGGCCACAGGCTAATGTCAGGGCGCCTTCCTCAGTTGTGTCCCGCCTTATCGAGACCGGGCCTCCCATTAAACCTGGAATTCGGAGTCCCAGCCAGGCTCACTGGACCTGCCGTCTCCACCCTCTCCAGGATTATGTCTGGGCTGCAGATGCATGCTCTGTGCCCCGCCTTTCTGCCTGGGGGCTGGGGATCTGGGCGCAGGTCCCTGTGCTGACTCAGCAAGCACTTTTCCCATGAGTCATCTCTTTAGACGCTGATGGATCATTATGTTGATGGGAATTTCAAGTTCCAGGAAGGTAAGTAACTTCTTTGAGGCCATACTCCCAACAGGAATTCTAGTGGTCTTCAAACACATGTCTCTTGGCGCCATGAGCAGCGGCAGTCCTGGTCCCCAAGTGAGCCCCAAACTCCACATTTTTTCCACCGGTACTGATTAGATGTTCTACTGCCTTGAACAATAACAAACTGTACTGAATGCATCAGTGAATAAATCACCCAAGACTAAAACATTTGAAGTGTAATATTTTTGTTCACGGTTATGTAAACACATTCGTCCTACTGCCCTTTCGGCTACTAATGGAAACATTCTTACAGGGCTGACTGAAAGCAGGGGTATAAACTAAGAGATTATGTAAACTAGAGTTAAAGCCTTCTCTCCGCGTCTCTGCCAGACACCAAACGACTTGTGGCATCCTGTACTTACAGCTTTACGCACATTTTCCATGATCAAAAGAAAATTTAAAATGCAAAGCTCACGCACAAATGGAATTGTCTATTGTCTTTGTAGGTGAGTTATATAGGACCAAAGGAGTACACACGCACACGCACACGCACACACACACACACGCACACATGCACGCACACGGGAGGTGGGGCCGAAATACGATAATGATTGTTTGTACAGCACTTATGACATGCCAGACCACATTGGGGGTTTTATGTAATTTAACACTCACTCTCAGAGAACTGGCAGGAGTACCCCATCACAGGTGAAGAAACACAGGTACGTAAGTTTTCCCCAATCACGTAGCTCAGAAACAACAAAGCAAACACAGTCAGTGGACCTTGTGTTGTTGGACTCTGTCTCTCGTGAGGCTGGAAAAAATCCAGGCTGACGTTTCTTTCCCAGTCCTTTTTATTCCTTTGCCAAGAACTGCAAATGTCCTCTGTTCTTGTCAGCATCCTGCCTGGATGCCTGAACCTTCAAGAGAAAATACTATCCATTTTAGGGAATGGGCCAGGGTCCCAAAGAGCCCAGGCTGTCCTTCCTTTGCTATGTACTCAAGGATGGCTTTGAACTTCTGATCCTGCTGTCTCTACCTCTTGAGTGCCGGGATTAGAGATGTGCACCCCACACCCAGTTTCTGCCACAATCGAGACTGAACACAGAACTCTGGGCATGCGAGCCCAGCGGTCTACCTTCCCAGCCCCCTGACATTTCTCGGAAAGCCTCATACAGCCCTGATGGCCTCAAACTTGCTACGTGGTTTAGAGCCTGTGAAGTCCAACTCCACAGTGCTGGGATTGCAGGCAGGCACCGCCCTGCCCCGCCCTGTCCAAGTTCCTTAACAATAAATCTAAAGCGAAGTCCTCCCAGCTGTGACTCCGTCCTGCTCTCCTTTCTTCTGAGTCTGCTTTTATCATGGTGTTTTCCTTTTCCCACGCACAGGCTCCAAGATACAGTTACGGTCCCATGGTTCCCTCCACTCTCTGCCAAGCTTGCTCTGTAAGAAATATCCTCTGGGTCCCTGCATTCCAGCCATTCAGGTCCCTTCTGAGACCTGGTCTTCTGGAGTCTTTGCTGAGACTGAGAACATCGGGATGGTATGGCCACTGAACTGGTGACCTTTGACACTGCTCCCTGTGCTGTGACAGCTTCCTGAAATTCCGTCCAAAGCATTGGCAGATTTTTTTCTCTGCATCTACAGACCAGAACTTTAACCTAGTCAGATTAAATCAGTTACCACAAGGGACTGAGTCCTTAAGTTTAGAGTCTAGTATGATTTCCCTGGACAGTCTGTACACCCAATCACTGATGATGGTCCGGTGCAGTTTTCTCAAAAGGTCTGACACACACTTAAAACAAAAATGACAGTATTTTAAAAGAAGGACACCAAGAACAGGACAATGAAACCTTGAGCCTAAACGGATATCTGAGCTCAGAAGCCTCTTTCCTAGGACCACACCGAAGCTTCTTAGAGCATGAGCAATGGGAGGCTCCTGAAGAAGGGTCAAGAGCAAGGCTCACAGGCGCCTCTGGACCACCCTGCTTTCCACAAACACAGAAGTGAATGAAATGATTTACTGTGAGATGGATCGGGGTAACGGTGTGTGTAGCCACGCCCGATGACCAAGTTCCATCTCCGGAACCCACGTGGAGGGTGCAGGCTGTCCTCTGACTTACACACACACACACACACACACACACACACACACACACACTCAATTTCCTATAACGAGGACAGTGGGCTGATATGCCTTCTATATTTCCCATCCACTACATCTGTATCATGATCATATCTGTCACTGTTGTAACATGATGTGGAGTCAAGAACAGCTTTGACTCCTATGCAACCCTACAGAGTCTCCTGGGTGCTGGGTGCTGGGTGCTGAGAGGTAGTATGCTTGTTTGCTATGGTAAGGCCACGGGCCCCATCTTTAACACTCTCACCACCAGCATTCACAGCCTAGCAGGAGGGCCACTTCTTACACCCATGTGTAACAGAGCCTCACATAGTCTGGCACAAACAGAAGCTGTCTCTGGTCATCACAGTAAGCTTCAGTGGAGTAGGCACTCGTCCCAATTTTGGGGGAGAATTCAGGGACCCAGAATGAGGCTGCAGTTATCATGATGCCATGCGAACATCACTACCTCACTGTGTAGTGAGTGCCACGTTCTGTTCCAGTCAGCTTAAAACGGTGCCATTTAAACAGTGCACACAAGTCCCTGCGTTCATCCCTAGACTAGATGGCGCAGCAGAACTGCGTCACTAACGCTGCCACTGTAACAGCCGTATTCAAACAGCCCAACGCTGGGCTTGGTGTGATTCATGTCTGCAATCTCGAAACTTGGGAGGTGGAGGCTGGAGGATTGCATGGGCTACATAGTAAGTTTGAGGCTAGCTTGGGATACAGAGCAGTCTCAAAAAAAATCCATAAAAGATAAAAAAAAAAACCCAAAACAAGGCCACACTGTTGCTACTGTTACATGTGGGCAGCCTTTCTCCCCTTTCATTGCTGATATTTTGTTCCAATGGCCCTGGTGCTAAGTAACACGAACTACAAAGTTTTATTCTGGTTAACGCTAACATTTACAGCACTATTCACGTGACACAAGTGTTTAGCAATCACCTTATGACCACTATTTTAAACCAAAAGAAGCCTGGAGATTGCCAGTCCTTTCTACCAAAAGTTTGTACCACACAGATCTGAGCACGTGACCTGGAGCTGGTTCCAGAGAGGACTCAAGTAAGTGCTTAGGGTCTGCCTGTGTGTCATCTAAACCAGACATGTAAGGTCTCAAAATAAAAAGAAATGGACGTCAATTTTAAGGCCCTTAAAATAACTAACACAAATAAATCATTGAAAAAATGTAGAATGTGCTCTTTGAAACCTTTCTTAATGTTTATATTTTCTCTCTCTGACTGTACAATCCTTATAAAGTGTTGAAAACATGGGAGAAAACTGTATCGAATTTTTTAAGTGACTGCCATGCAAAAATGCAGTCTTAATATTTATGGGTGTCTTGTCTGCATAGATTTCTGTGCACCTCATGTGTGCCTAGTGCCAAAGGAGGCAGGAAGTGACTTCAGAGCCCCTGGAACTGGAGTTATAGACAGTTGTGAGCTGCCTTGTGGATGCTGGGAATCAAGCCCAGGTCCTCTGGAAGAGCAGCTCTTAGCCACTGAGCCATGGATCCAGCCCCACAAAATGCAGCGCTATGAGAGTGCTCAACCAGGCCTGGGCTGTCAGTCACTGAACTGTACAACCCTCAGGGGAAGGAGCTGGGCCTTCTTTTAAAGCAGGGAGGATATGAAGTTGGTTTATCAACTAGGTCTTTTAATGAAGGCAAAAGTTTGTTTCAAGGTCATTTTCTTTTCCCTCCTTCCCTCCCTCCCTCCCTCCTCTTTATGTCTGCGTGGATACACAAGCCTTAGTACAAGTGTGGAGGTCAGAAGACAGCTTTTTGTAGTCCTGGGGATTAAACTCGGTCATCAACTTGGTGGCAAGTACTTTCATGTTCTGAGCCGCTTCACCATCCCTCCATTTGATTCTTAAGTGAGTACTTTAATCAAGTACCAAAAGTCTTCTCTAAAAGCTGCATCTATTCTGTAACCAAAAAAATTAAGATTATTTTGTTTGTACGTGTGTTGTCTACATGCGTGCGTGCATGTGTTTGTGTGTGTGCTTCGTGTGTGTGCTTGTGTGTGTGTGTGTGCGTGTATGTGTGGTGTGAGTGTGTGTGTGTATGTGTGTGTGTGAGTGTGTGTATGTGTGTGTGTGTGTGAGAGTGTGTGTGTGTGTGAGTGTGTGTAGGTCAGGAGGGGGCATTAGATCCCCTAGAGCTGGAGTTACAGGCATTTGTGAACCATCTGATGTGGGTCCTGGAATTCAAAATTCCAGACCTATGATAAAGCAGTATGTGCCCTTAAGCACCAACCCATCTTCCTAGTCACCCCATATGTCTCTTAAAGGATGCTTAGGATTGAGGCAGTATCTGTCCACACTGCTAATTTCCTGTGACTTCTTTTTCTTTTTTTCTGCAATGCTGGAGACTGAATCCCAGGCCCTCAATGAACTAAAATGCTTTACCACTGAGTCAAGTCCCTAGTCCTTGTTTTTAAGATAGTCTCACTATGTAGCCCAGGCTGGCCTCCAACTGGCAAATCTCCTGCCTCCGCCTCCTGAGTGCTGGGAATACAGGTTTGAGCTAACACATCACTGTAACATATCTCATGTTACATGAACATGCTGCCTCTTTTCATGCTTTATCCTTCAACACGAACAAAGCTGAACACATTTGTCCAAAGATGAGCCTTAGCTCAGAGTGGAGGCATACACCTGCCACCCATTGGTGACAGGCAGAACCCTGAGTTCAAGGTCACCCTGGGCAAGACAACTAAAGCTAGCTTGGAATATATAGTGAAATCTTGTCTTAAAAGACCAACAGCAGGCAGGTCTGGTAGGACAAGCCTGTTACCCAAGTTACTCAGGAGGAGCACAAATTCACAGCCTGCCTAGACAATTTCATGAAACCCTGCCTCAAATATATAAGTAAATAAATAAGTATTTTTGGTTATTTGGTTGTTTGTTTGTTTTATTTTTTAATGGAGAGGGTTGTAGGTATAGCTCAAAGTGTCTACCCTGTTCAAAGCTCTAGATTCAATCCCCAGTATCACAAAAAAGACCAAGGGATGGAGTTGAACCTCAGAGGAGGGGGGCCTGCCCTGGCCAAGGCCCTGGATTCCATTCCAGCTGATGGGCAAAATTAAAATAAAATTAGAGACTTTTTCTCACCTTCAAAATTTAAATCACTTCAGAGTGGATCAGAGCAAAGAAAGTCCTGCCAAGCAGAAATAGTGTCCAAAGAGAAAAAGTTTGAAGGGCAAATGCACATCTTCCACACAGCTATACTTGCAGGGTCTGCACACCATCTCTCCTTAAACTACCTGTGTTCCCCACTATCCCAAAAGCAAATTATCCCTAAGTACTTGAGTAATGACTTCAATATGCATAAAATGTAATTCTTTTTTAATTAAAAGTCACCCGCTGTTGCTGCAAGTTTCCTAATTGCAGAACGCAGGAACAAATGTCTAGTTCACAATCTCAGGTCTCTGCATTTCCCAGACTTAAAATTTTTGTTTGATTATTTACTTTTATGAGTGTTTGCCTGCATGTATGTCTGTGCATCATGTGTATACAGTGCCCAAAGACGGTGTCAGAGCTCCTGGAGCTGGGGTTACAGGCGTGGACCACCTGTGCGCTGGGAACTGAACCCAGGTCCTCAGCAAGAGCCACAAATATTCTTAACTGCTGAGCCATCTTTCCAACCTCCCAGAGTTTTTTGTTTTTACACATAATCCTTTTATTAATTTCTTGAGTTTCATACAATATATCTTGATCACACCCTCTCCGGGTCCTTCCTTCCACTCCCAGTTCCCTCAAAAAAATTTAAAAAAATTTTTAAAAAAGGAAGAAAATATTAAGTTAAGCCTGTGTGGTGGGAGCATGGATCATAAGTGTGACCCTGTTTTGTGGTGGTGGTAGGCAGCTCAGATCATGGACAACCTCCTGGCCTGTATTAGCCTGAGATTAAGCATGACAAAGTTCAACTTGAAATTGGGCTTCACCACTCAAATGCACAGGGGCCGAGACATCCTGCAGGCACTCGGACATCCCACAGGCACCTGGACATCACATAGACACTGGGGCATCTCACAGGCACCTGGGCCTCCCACAGGCACCAGGGCCTCCCACAGGCACCCGGACATCCCACAGGCACCAGGGCCTCCCACAGGCACCCGGACATCCCACAGGCACCAGGGCCTCCTCTAGATGCCCAGACATCACAGAAGCACACAGCCTTCCCACAGACATCTGTTTTGTTTTTAACATTTATTTTGTGTAGGGAGGAGATATTACCTGTCTCAACATGTGTGTGGGAGTCAAAGAACAACTTGTAGAGGTTGATCCACAATGTGGGCCCTAGGAATTCAGCTCAGGCCAATCAACTTGTCAGCAAGCTCGGGCTTTCAGTGGCACCCACCTCCTAGGTTATAACCTTTACACCAGCCATCATGCCTATTAGTAATTGGCTGAACGGGTGCGCGTGCTTACCACATAAGCTCCGTGGAGGGCAAGGCCTTCCTTGTCACACAAAAGCACTCCTCATGCCAGCCATGAGGCTAGCACTAAACGGATGGTGTCCTCATTCAGCACAACTGGTACCCGTGTTTTACAAATGAAAAAGTGACGTGTCAGGCGTGACGGCACCCACCTGAACCCCAACAAAAATGAGGCTGGAGCAGGAACATTACAGTTCAAGGCCAGCCTGGGCTACACAATGAGATCTTTTTTTTTTTTTAAGGTGACATATTTGAGAAGGTAGACCCGGGGTCATTGTTAGTACGTTGTTAACTCGAACTTCCACTCAGGTCTGAAAGAGCCTAAATATCAATCTCTGGAAACTGACTCGTTACCCAAATGATTCTGAAGTGTGCAAATCCCCATCAAATAGGAATGTGCTTTGGTCATTTCTAGTGTCAGCCTTTGTACATCCAGGATCAAAGGACTTAGTGACTTTAGGCTTATCTTCATACTGGTTAATTGGGTTATTTAATTTTAATATTTTAATTTTAATATTGTGAGCAAGCTACGCCACAAACACAGTGTATCTTTCCACAGTGCCAGAACTTGTTGAGTAACAATAAATCCCTAAGCTATGCCCATTTCATTAGCTTCACGGCACCAAGTAGTCTGATTTCATTTGGCAACGTGACCACTGAACAGTCATTTTTTTTTATTCAGTTACAATCTTACCGGTGTGACTAACTCCCATAATACACATTTTATGCCACACAAGGTTATAGAGATTCTAGAACTGCCATCAAGGCTTCAGAGAGGCCCTATCACAGGCAAAGGCAGAGTGCTGACGGAGATCTGGTATCACTACAGACGATCATCAAATCTGCAATCATCCAGATCTGTACAGAATCATCAAAGAGCTATTCAGGGCACTAGGCTGCCTAGGCACAGAGCTGGCTTAAGGTACAGTGGGTCTAGACCCAACATAATTCTAGGGGACACATTAGGCAAGGTGCTGAGCTGAGCTGAAGCCCCAGAATCCGGAGTCCATCCGGTGACCAACAGAGTGACCTAACAGTGCTAGGCCCTGCTCCTGACAGGGTTTTACTATGTAGCCTTGCTGGCTTCAGACTTGCAAGCTCCTTCACGCTAAGTGCTGGGATTACAGGAGTTACCACACGCACCAATGCCGCTCCTTCTAAATGACTCAGATAAGGAAGTTACATCATTCTTTGGTCTAGTGTGTTTGCTAAGCTCGTGGGCCTGATTTCTCTGATGTAGTTTTGATACGCCCATTGGTTCTGATTTAATTTAATTTAATGGTGTTTTTCTATTTGTGTAAATCAGTCCGAGCCTTGTGGTTTGTGCTGCACAGGTGGGGGATGTTCTCTGTGATAGCTCTGTGTGTTCAACATCTGGCGGTCATGTACTTACCTGGGAATGTTACTCTGCCTGAGTTCTTAACATGGGAAAAGGTGCTAATGTATGAAATGGAACACTCCAGGCAAGGTACAGCCTCGGGGCTACTTTCCTGTACCAGCGTGCAGCAGCTCAGAGCAGGGCACTGCTGCTCTCCTACGGAGTACGCTTTGTCTACAGTTAGGTCTGTCTTCATTTACCATCATTGGTCCCTACTCGGCAAAACTGCGGTCGGGACACCCATACAAAAAGCATGTCCCCAAGGAAAGCGGCCACATAATCAAGGTGTGGAGGGGATTGTTTCTAAGATTTATGTATGTGTATGAGCATTTCGCCTTCATGTATGTATGCATGTGCCCCATATATACATACTGGTGCCTGTGGAAGTCAAAGGAGGGCGTTGGATCCACTGAGACTGAAGTTATGGACGGTTGTGGGGCCTCTGCAACAGTAACAAGAGCTCTTAGCCTCTGAGCCAACTCCCCAGCCCCAAGGAAGGAATGTTTCCTACATAGGATTTAACTCAGTGTTTAACCTGAGGTAGAGTCCTGGAACCCACACATTTGCATGGTATGGTTGCCCCTCCCCGCAATAAATAAAAAGTTAATAAAAATTTTAAATATTCAGTCATCGCCGTCGTTGTGCAGCTATTGGCGGGTGGTTCGTAAGACTAAGGGAGGCATCGAAACATCAACCTGCAGGGAATTCAAGAAACTGATTCAGGGCTCCCAAGCCCAGCGAGGAGAGTTCTAGCCCCAGGACCCACCAGTAGAAAACGCCTGGTGGGGGTTGGCCTCTGACCGCAGCAAACGCTCTCACCGATGAAAGCAAGAGTTCGTTTAACAGGAAGAGCAACACCGAGGTACGGGAGACTTCGGAAATGACAGGATTCAGCAGGTTCCCTGCGGCTTATACACCCAGCGACCAAAGGGAGACGAGCCCTTCGGTGGGGCCGCCCGAGCCGGGACGGGGCCCACCCCGGAGGGACTCGGCACCGCGCACCGGCCACGGCGCGCGTCTCCGCAGGCCGCCCGGGACGCGGAGGCCCCCACGGGGCGGCGGTCAGGACCGCCCCCGCCCCGGAAGCTCTCGCCGGGTGAGGTCACAGCTCTCCGACCTCCGGCAGCTCGGGGAGGGTCTCCTTGGGGACGGCGCATGCTCCTGCTCCGAGGCGCAGCCCAGGCCGGGCGGGCCTGCGCGTGCGCGGCGCTCGCGGAGCTCGGTGAACCGGTCGCGAGAACTGTGAGGCAACAGGGGACCCGAGCCAACCCGGCCGCCCAGGCCTCACGTCGGACACGAACCGCGCGGCGCCGCGGGCAGGGGCGCCCCAGAGCCCCCTGGTCCCCCAGCCAATCGGCGCCTCGCGCCGGCGGCCACACCCACCCCGCCCTCGCGCGTAAAGTCGAGTCCGCGGGGCCCGGCGCCGGCGCTGGCTTCTGATTGGCTGGGACCTGCAGGGCGGAGTCTGGCTCTGGCTTCTGATTGGCTGGGGCCGGCAGGGCGGAGCCGGGCGGAGCCGGGCGAGCCGGGGAGCTCAGACTCGGCGGTGGCGGCCAGAAGCTGGCAGGACCTCGAGGGGCGCGGAGTCGGGGTGAGTGCGGCGTGAGCCGGGCGGGGGAGAGCCCAAGGGGCGAGGCCGCGGGGCGGAGGGGCCTCGCGGGGGTCGCAGACCGCGGAGTGCGGGCGACGGGTGCGGGCAGCCCGCGCGCCGAGGGATCCGAGCGTCGGAAGCCCGGGTCCTGGGAACGTGGAGCCCGAGGGGCGAGGCCGGAGCTCCCGGAGCGGGTCGCGGCCGCGGGAGCGACGCTCGCGGTGGAGGCCGCGCTGAGGGGCGGGGGTTGGGCCGCTGCCAACCTCGGGGAACCGGGAGCGCGATCGAACCGGCCGCGGAGTCCGGCCAAGGTCACGAGAAGGGTGGGGTGAGGCAGGGCCGCGCCGCCCGGGGGTGCGCCCACCCTGGCGGCCGGTGCCGCCGGGCGGAGGGGGCTGTGGCGGAATTCAGTGTCCCTGCGGGGGACAACGCGCGGCTGCGTCAGGTGGGCCGGCAGCCGGGCGACCCCTCGCGTGTTCCCGGGGTGGAAAGCCGCTCTGTGACGGGGGGATCCCGTGAGCCCCTCTGTGACGGGGGATCCCGTGAGCCCCTCTGTGACCGCGTGGATCCCGTGAGCCCCTCTGTGACCGCGTGGATCCCGTGAGCCCCGCTTTGACCGGGTGGATCCCGTGAGCCCCGCTTTGACCGGGTGGATCCCGTGAGCCCCTCTGTGACCGCGTGGATCCCGTGAGCCCCGCTTTGACCGGGTGGCTCCCGTGAGCCCCTCTGATGGGTGGATCCCGTGAGCCCCGCTTTTATGGGTGGCTCCCGTAAGCCCCTCTGTGATGGTGGATCCCTGAGCCCCGCTGTGATGGGTGGATCCCGTGAGCCCCTCTGTGACCTGGTGGATCCCTGAGCCCCGCTGTGATGGGTGGATCCCGTGAGCCCCTCTGATGGGTGGATCCCGTGAGCCCCGCTGTGATGGGTGGATCCCGCTCTGTGATGGTCCCCCCAGGAATCCTGTGAGCCCCCGCTGTGATGGATGGATCCCGCTCTGTGATGGTCCCCCCAGGAATCCTGTGAGCCCCCGCTGTGATGGGGTCCCCACCGAGGAATCCGCTTCCGGAAGTGCCGAGGCGCTCTGCAGCCTGGCAGTTCCGATGCGAATCCTGACAGTCAAGAGGATCCCGGCCTGGTGGAGTCTCGGATCCTCTTTACTTCTCTGCACACGTATCCCTTGAAAGGGCTTAAAATACAAACCCTTGTGCCCTGCCCGAGGCCATTTGCCTCAGAATCTCCAGGCAGGCGCCTCGGCAGCCATTTTGCACAAGCTGCCAGGTGACTGATGCAAAATCCGAATTTGAAAACATCGTTTTAGATAGCAGCAGTTCTTGGGTCGGAAGGGGTCTGGGAAGGGCCTTCGGCTGCTACATCTGATGTCCAGCCGATTTCTCAGTTTACCTCCGAAGTTCCGTGCATTTGGAAAAGACTGTCAGGGGTTATACCTGACCTTACAGAATAATTTGTGTTCTTCATACTGTCACTGAAGAAAGACGAATCAATTTGACTTTTAGACACAACTTACAGTTTTTACAGTCCAACAGCATTGGGGCTTCTGTTAGGATTGGGTTTTTATATTTTCAGTTCAAATTTGCACCTGTAACGTAAAAGTGTTGATTTGATTATAACTATTGTCAACCAGAAGAGCTGTGGACTGTGTGTAGGAGAGCCAGACCCTAACCCTACCCTGCCAGAGATGTGTTCCTGGTGTGGAACAACTCGCATGACCGTCAAACCATTTTTCCGCCTGTAAAACAAGGGTCTTGATCATCATCTGATTCATTTCTTACTCTCAGGTTATGTTAGGGCGTGTTGATCTTGAACTTTAGATGTAGGTCCTTTTTATTTAAGTGGTTGTGCTTCATGAATACTTGGGAAGTCTCTAGGTGATAAAGTAATTATCAAAATTACATATTCAGAAGATGTTTATTTATACAGATTACATTAGAGTTACATCTTTTTAAGATGACATAAATTCTAATTTGAATTTAGAATAGTTCTGGTATGTGTTGGATTTTAGGTATTCGTCTGATTGTACCCTAGAGTGTGCCCATGAGTATTCCTGAATCAAAGACAGAATGTCGTTAGTTGTTTCTCCCCACCCCCACCCCCGCCCCCGCCCCCTCTCAGCAGGGTCTTACTGTGTAGCCCAGGCTAGCTTCCTACTCCTACCCCTTGCCTCCCTTAGTTTGATGCTGAGGTTACAGCAGGCACCACCCCACCCCACCCTCACCCCTCCTGCCCCAGCTCTTGTCTGTCACCTCTTCCTTTTGCTGCCCCTCCTGGTAGCCAGATGCATTGTATAATTGGCACGAATGAGTGCTAATGCACTAGAGCAAGTGCTTATCCACTAGGCCATGTAATTATAGTCCCATCAACATGGCTTTCTTGAGCTCCAGACTCATCTTCAGCTTCCTGCCAGACATCTGCCTGGTCATGCCTGATGGACAGCTTTTGTCAATTTGATTTCTGTATCTTTGTTGTCTTGGGACGGTGTTGCTCTGTAGCCTAGGGTAGCTTTGAGTTCACGGTCCTCCTTCCCTCTGTGAGTACTGAGATTGTATACATGCTTCACTACTCTGGTGGTCATTAGTCCCCCAAAACAAGTAAGGCCACACGGTGTGCCTGAACTGAAGAGGCAACATTCTGAAAGTGGGGTCAGATGCCCTACCGTCCAGCTTGAGAGTCTGTGTCACAGATGATGGAGGGGAGGGCACGTGTCTTCTGTCTTCATAGACGGTAAAGAGACAGCTGTCTCTCTCCCTCATGAGAGGAGAAGAAAGAGCCTTTGTTCCATAAACCCACTGGACGATTACACTCATTCCCGTAGGAAATGGGGAAAAGATCCCAACTGTGGTTTGTTTCCGTATTTATTTATGATTCCTCTGGCGATGGGGCTAGGGATCTAAGCAAGGGCTCAGTCCACTGGGTTGGATCCCCAACACAAGCTGCTTTTAGAGACAGCTCTCACGTGATGAGTTCAGGAGACATAGTGCAAAGGGAGGTTTGTTTGGCTTTGTATTCTTGAGGTAGGGACCCTCTGTTATGTAGCTCTGGCTGTCACGGAACTCACAGAGATCCCCCTGCCTCTGCCTCTTGAGTGCTGGGATTAAAGGTGTGCACCACCAAACCCAGCCACAAAAGCAGATTTAAAAAAAAATAATTTTATTTTATGTGCATTGGTGTGAGGGAGTCAGATCCCCTGGGACTGGAGTTACAGACAGGTGTGAGTTGCCACGAGGGTGCTGGGAATTGAACCCAGGTCCTCTGGAAGAGCAGCCAGTGCT
Source organism: Cricetomys ansorgei (assembly GCA_026225945.1). Taxonomy (NCBI): domain Eukaryota; kingdom Metazoa; phylum Chordata; class Mammalia; order Rodentia; family Nesomyidae; genus Cricetomys; species Cricetomys ansorgei. The sequence goes on along the minus strand of JAMJFZ010000596.1, from coordinate 2,450,970 downwards.
CTTAACCTCTGAGCCATCTCTCCAGCCCCACAAAAGGAGATTCTTAAAGTAGGTTGTACTCTGATGGCTTTGTCACTTGTAGCCTGAGGGAGTCAAGACCTAACCAGGTGCCTTTCCTTTTCGTAGATGCAGCAAAAGGGCAGTGAAAAGAAATTGAATCTTAGGTGCACACAGCTTGCCGTTTTCATGCCGCCTGGTAAACTACTTAAAAGTATATAGTTGTTGTCTCTACTAGTTATGAGTACAATTGCCCGAGACTAATTGTAACCGTTGAACATAACCAAATTTATTTAACAGACATTTGTACTTTACGTACTACATACAGGGCTTTGTAGCAGACCTTGGGGAGATACGCAAGCAGGGCAGGTGGTTGTGTTACAACAAAGTGCAGGGTTCTATAGGCGTGCCCAGAGAAGACTTTGCGGAGGAGGCTGGTTGAGGTGCAGACCTGCAGAACCCAGGGGTTAGCTGGGGAAGATGGTGAAGCAGATGGAAAGAGGTGGGGGAGAGTGTCCTGACAGCACGCAGTCCTGCAAATGCTTGGAAGGACAGAACAGAGAAGACAGTTGTGGAGTAGAGTTGGAGAAGGAGCTGGCGGGAAGACTTGTGATAAACAGTCCTACTGCTAAGAAACTCGCAGAAAGGTCTGAAGGGAGCTAATAAACACAGGCCTAAGCGCTGTGTGCCCTCGCTCCAGAGTCCGTCCATCCGTTCTTGAGGTCTGGTGTTGGTAAAACCTCTCAAACCTCTTCTAACTAAGATATCTTTCTGAAGTCCAGTGTAGATTATGTTATTGACAATTAAGTATATTCTGTCCATTTCTTTTTTAAAAATCTGATTTTGGAACCATCGGTTATTTCAGTGTTTGCTTCTGGATTTCTGTGTAATTGTTTTTCTTGGAGTCAGGATGCCTTCTGTAGCCTATTTGGAGTTTTTTTTTTTTTTTAAATTTGTTTTGCTTTCTTCGAGGTGGAGGGTATCCTCTCTTTGTAGCCCAAGCTGGCTTGGGACTCAGTACCCTCCCTCCGTCAGACTCTGAGCCCCTGAGTGCTGGTATTACAGCTCTGTGCCAGCGCGCCTAGGCAGTGCTTGGTTTAGTTTTGCAAATATAGCCTTCCTTGGGCTTGCTGTACCTTGTATATGCAAAAGCTTAGTGAGATGGACTGCGTTAGGGGTAGCGGAGTACACAGAAAGAAAAGACTAGTTCCAGTCTGAGCATTCGAGCCAGCCAGTTGTCTTCTGTTGGGCAATGCTGCCTCCTTAGGTGGCGTAGGGCTTGCAGAGACGAGCTCACTTTTCAAACTAGGAAATGCCCCATTACAGTTGGACTTTCTCTGGAGCCTTTGCTGCTGCTTCACCCCCTTAAATAGCAGCCAGTTGGCCTGGGACTTTTACTGAAGGGAATATGCTGCACTTGAAGAGTCCAGGGTTGTACATGGTAATGAGTGGGCAGCACTCAGTACCAGTTGGGTATCTGTGTGCTGTGTGCTGCGTCTGCCTCCCTTGTTCAATCTGTGGGTCGGGGTTACAGGCGGTTCAGAATTGTTCATTAAAGAAGTACACCTGATAGAGACGAAGTGGTGGTGCCATTACTGCATTGTGATGAAATGTCCGTGAACCTCCCTGTGGGAGAGTGTAGGGAGGGCCCTCACTCCCTGTGGTGGTGGCAATGGATTCTTTGTCATCTCGGCCTTGAGTGCCACCTAAAGGACTGTTATAAAAAGAGAGTTTTAAAACGGAAGCCTGAGGAGCATCAGGGAACTATGTAAAAGCAGGCAAATTGGAGACTTAGTAAATGTCCACTAAAAAGAAAGCCCTGGGTTTTGTGTTGCAATGATGTTAACAGTGATTACCTCAGATAAAAAGAATGAGAAGAAGGAAGGAAGGAAGAAAGAAAGAAAGAAAAAAAGGCAGTGGGCATACACGCCTTTAATCCCCGCACTCGGGAGGCAGAGGCAGGCGGATCTCTTGAGTTTGAGGCCAGCCTGATCTATATAGTGAGTTTCAGGACAGCCAGGGTTATGTCTAAAAACAAAACAAAACCCCCCAAAACTATGCAGCTGAACATGAAAGCTTATCTATAAGGAGCTATTTCTAGCAGCATTAGTTAGAATCACTTTTTCTCTGCAAAAGGAGTAAATAACAAGCTAGGTAGAAATTTGGCTATAACTGCAGTCTTTTCCCAAAAGGCAATAGCCATTAATCAGCGTAAAGACTGGGAACTGTTCAGAGGTAAAAACTAAAGCTAGGTAGAATGTTGGAGTTAGCAAACAGCAATTGACAGCATTAAAAAGGCAAACTTAAAAGTGCTTAGTAGGGGCAGTGGCTCAGCAGTGAAGAGCGTATGTTGCTCTCATGGAAGACCCAGGATCCGTTCCCAGAACCCTTTGTTGAGCGGCTCACAATCACCAGTAGCTCCGCTCCAGGGATCCAGCACCTTCTGGTCTCCTCGGGCACCTAAAGCAGATGTACATACTCACACACAGAAATGCGCCTGCACATAATTTTTTTTAAAGAACATTATGGTTTTTCACAATATGTTAAAGAAAAATTGTTATATGAGTGAAATGGCAAAATGATGGGAGACTAAATGTATGCAGTTCTCTAATTGTGAAAGTTGAATTCTAAAATTATTTTTCCAAGTTCACAGATGGCAGATACCATGGAAACTAGACAAAGTATTTTAGTATTGAATAATATTCTAGATACTTATAATTACAGAACCTCAAAAAAATTCTCTTTCAGGAAAACCCTTCAAGCAATCACAATGTCAACGAACACAGACCTTTCCCTTTCTTCATATGATGAAGACCAGGGATCCAAATTTATTCGGAAAGCTAAAGAGACACCGTTTGTCCCTATTGGTAAGTTGGCTGACGTTCTAATGATCAGCCTGCAGCAAGCTTGAAGCGGTAGGAGCATCGTAAACGTGTGTGTGGAATAGATCCTGAAATTCTTCTTCTCTTATTTTGTTGAATACGATGTAAGTCATCACAGAAGTTTTTTGTATAGATTTGTTTGATTGGCTGTTACTTCATGACTCATGCTGTGTGGGGCTCCCAGGACCACCTTCTGACCCCATGGTTTGCCAGGACTCAAGACCAAAACGCTGTAGTTAAGGGTCACAGCACTAAAAGGATAGAGAAGAAGCTTGGTGAAGACATCTGACGGAGTCCGGGGATCCACGCATAAGCTGGCAGGCGGCTCCTCCTAGAGGACATTTCACTCTCCAGCGGTGGTGTGGGCAGGGCCAGGGAAGGCTGCTAACATCTGGCATTTAAGTTGCATTCAGGCCGGTCACAGAGGCACGCAGTGTCCACGAAGGCCTCACAGCTCAGGAAACAGCAATGTGATCACCAACGGGGATTCCAAAGTCAGTACTATTCAGTATTAAAGCATTGGAGACAGTCTCCAACACTGGGCATGGGTCAGAGGGCCATGTGACTTCTGCTGTTGTGGCCCGAGGAGCCTGATACTTTGCATAGGGCCGGTAAGGAGCTGTGCACACTTCAGGAAGAAACTCTGTTGGTCTGTGGGGAATACAAGAAAATCAAACTAGAAACAGCTAGTCAATTAGAGAAAAGATTACTGTCCTAGTTTCGTGGCTGTTGCTATGATAAAGTCCATCATCAAAGCATCAAAGGAAGGGAAAAAAGAGGTCGCTTAGCTTACGCTTCAGATGGCAGCCCCTCATTGAGGTCAGGTCGGGAACTTGAGGCAGACACTGGAGGGGTACGCTTGCTGGCTCGCTCCCAGGCTCCTGTTCAACCGGCTGCCGTGAAGGAATGGCACCGCCCACAGTGTACTGGGTCCCCCTCTGGCAGTTAAGACAGTGTCCCACAGACATGACCACAGCCCAGTCTGATCTTGGCAGGTGATTCAGACTCTTTCTCTTGACTCTGGAGCAGTGGCTCTCAGCCTTCCTAATGCTGCGAGCCCTCAATACGGTTCCTCATGTGGTGACCCCCTGACCATAAGATTATTCTCATTGCTACTCGTACTGTAATTTTGCTACAGTTTTGAATTATAATATAAGTACCTGGTATGCATATAGCCTTAGGTGACTGCTGTGAAAGGGTTGTTGGACCCCTTGGGGGGTGGCCCCCAGGCTGAGCGCTGCTCTAGAGTGCCACACTCGCTGAAGCCAAGTGGGTCGTTACCTCACTGATTCCTCAGAAGACATCCAGGGGAAGCGAGTGTCTAAGACCCAGAGAAAGTACCCACAGGGCAGCCCGTCGGGACGCCAGCCGCGCCTGCAGATTGACAGGGTCCCACCCAGATCTCCGCTCTCAGCTCTCCCGCAGTGACTCTCTGGTTTGGGTCTGACAGAGCATTCGCTCTAAGGAGTAGTACTGTTGTCTTTTGTTTGTTCCTGTTTAGTACTGGTACCATTACTTCCTAATTTCTTTCTGTTTTAACACTCAAGCCCAATTACAAGCTCAACCTCTTTAGTGACATGTTTTGCCCATTTTATATTGATTGGTAAGTTTCAGTTGTAGATTATGCAGTCTAGGAATTAGCCTTTTTGAAATTCAATTTTCTTTGTGCCCTAATGCGTTATATTTTGTCAGAATTTCCTAGACATTTGAGAGAATGTATGGTTTGCTTTAAATTAACATTTCACTTCTTTCTTATATGTGGGTGTGCTCACACGCCACAGTGCTCCTGTGGCGGTCAGAGGGCAGCTTTGAGGAGTCAGTTCTCTCCTTCCCTGTCGAGGCAGCCCTGTCTTGTTTTCTCTGTACTACACACTCCAGGCTAGCTGGCCTGTCACCGCCTGTGTGATCCTCCATCTCCATTTCCCATCTGTTCATAGGAGCGCTGCTGGAGTTACAGATGCTAACCACATCTGACTTCAAAACAAAACAAAACGAAACACCTTGTATTCCAGGGATTGAACTTGTCACCAGGCTTGGCGGCAGGCGCCTTTACCTGCCGAGACAGCTCACTGACCTCCTGGCATTCTTGAATCTGTTGTGATCTTTAGCTGGGCATTGTGGCCCGTGCTTATAACTCAGCACTTGGAAGGTGGAGCAGGAGGATTTTGGGCTAGCCTGGGATACATGGAACCCTGCATGTACCCACAAAAGACCTAGTGCTTGAGAGCAGAGGCAGGCAGGTGGAGTTCAAGGCCAGTCAGGGCACACAGCGAGTTGCTGTTTCACAAAAACAAAACAAACAAACAAAAAACCCAAGGAAAGATCCTGTCGAGATTTGCTGCTGTTTACTATGAATTCGAGATTTGGGCTTATGAACCAAAAAAGATTTGAAAACTCACGTTTGTGTGTTAATTAATGATCTGATAAAGTATCCTTACAAACTCTCAGAAGTCGGTTGATTGGTGGGATTGTCTTGGTCCCTCTGTGTGCGTCTCACACGATGGCGACTGTCTGTTCTGCAGGAATGGCGGGGTTTGCAGCAATCGTCGCCTACGGCTTGTACAAACTGAAGAGCAGGGGAAACACGAAGATGTCCCTCCACTTGATCCACATGCGTGTGGCCGCCCAGGGCTTTGTTGTGGGCGCCATGACTCTAGGTAGGTCCCGACAGGGCGCCATGACTCTAGGTGGGTCCCCACAGGGCATCATGACTCTAGGTAGGTCCCCACAGGGCGCCATGACTCTAGGTAGGTCCCCACAGGGCGCCATGACTCTAGGTAGGTCCCCACAGGGCGCCATGACTGTAGGTGGGTCCCGACAGGGCGCCATGACTGTAGGTGGGTCCCCACAGGACATCATGACTCTAGGTGGGTCCCCACAGGGCGCCATGACTCTAGGTAGGTCCCCACAGGGCGCCATGACTTTAGGTAGGTCCCGACAGGGCGCCATGACTGTAGGTGGGTCCCCATAGGACATCATGACTCTAGGTGGGTCCCCACAGGGCGCCATGACTCTAGGTAGGTCCCCACAGGGCGCCATGACTTTAGGTAGGTCCCGACAGGGCGCCATGACTGTAGGTGGGTCCCCACAGGACATCATGACTCTAGGTGGGTCCCCACAGGGCGACTCTAGGTGGGTCCCGACAGGGCGCCATGACTAGGTGGGTCCCCACAGGACATCATGACTCTAGGTGGGTCCCGACAGGGCGCCATGACTCAAGGTGGGTCCTGACAGGGCGCCATGACTCCAGGCCAGCCTGGTCTACAGAGTGAGTTCTGGGACAGCCAGAGTCACAACAGGGAAACCCTGTCTTGAAAAAAAAAACAGAAAACACTGAGACATAGTGAGCTACTACACTGGTCCTGCCCAGCTTGGGAGACGAAAGCGCTTTAGGGCTGAACATGAGGAGGCTGGAGTGAGTGGCTCTGGGGCCCTGCTCTCCTGGCAGGCTGCGGCTTAGCTGTCCTGTGTCTCAGTGCTGAAGCAATGTTGTAACGCGTCTCTTCCTTTCCTTTAGGTATGGGCTACTCCATGTATCGGGAATTCTGGGCCAAGCCTAAGCCTTAGAAGAGGAGCTGCTGTCTTGGTCTGGGAAGTGCTTGCTTCAGTTAGACATCTCATATTGAGGTTACATGTTGTGTCTACAATAAATAGCATGTGGGTTTAGACAATAACACACTACCGGATATTCGCTTACTTTCTTGCCAGCCTGGTTTGCCCGGTGACCAAATTGTTAGTGACTAGTTCACTAACCAGGTCACTCAGGGGAGTCAGCTTAACACAAAAGACACCTGCCACTTGAATGTAGTTGGTAACAGTGTTCTCCTTACACATTCATGATGATAGCCTTTGTAAGGCAGACAGCGGACAGTCCAGATGCACACAGTGTGTTGAGGGCAGGCCATGCATTGGAAGGTGTCAGGGAGGAATCCTGTTTGCCCCGGTTCATTTGTGTCTGCTTGTGGGCTGGCTTCAGAGATTCGGGTTTTAAGATTTGTTGGCTTCTGAAAACACTTTCCAAAGAGTGCATGAAGTATAACTAACTTATAAAGCTCCCTATAACCCAGTGGGAGGGTGGAAGGGAGGGGGAGGGAGAGAGAGAGCGCGCGTGCGTGCGTGCGTGTGTGTGTGTGTGTGTGTGTGTGTGTGTGTGTGTGTACAACTTGGAAAGCTGCTAAGAGCTTCAGAGAAGCAGTGTGCATCACAATCACACTTATAAACAGTAATTGTGGGTTCCAGTGTAGGTCTTTTATAATTGCAAAGTTATATTTTTACTGCTTTGTAATAGGATAATTCTTAAATGTCACCTTGGATAGAGGTGTTTCTGTTTCTTTTTTGTGGTGCTGGGCATTAATTAAATGCAGGGCCTGTCGTAGGTTAGACAAGGGCTGTACCACTGCGCTGTATCCCAGCAGAAATGGGTACTGTAAGCTGTAAGACAAAGATAAATGAAAGACACAGTTTGCCGCGGGCAGTGTTTACTTTCTCTGTAAGAATCATAAATATTAGAGTACCAAGAGTGAGCGGCGGATGGGAGGCGGGCTGACCTGAGACATTACATACAAACTACACAGAGTGCGTAGTGCACTGTAACCCTGTCTAACCTGAACTTGCATTCCATAGTGACAACTGGGCATGTGTATTGTTATTAAATTAAGTGAACACATCAGATGTCTTGTATTTATTTCAGCATAGAAAAAAGAAGTCTTCCTTCAGAGCAGCACAAAGATGAGAAACCTATGGCTGTGGTGGGAGACAGAGGCCGTCTGGTGGCAGCTGGGGGGGGCAGCTGTTGCACTTACTGTGTGCCTACACTGCGCTGAGAGGTTTGTTTTTAATTATGTGTAAACGTGCGTGGGTGTGTGCACATGACTTCCCTGAAGCCCAGAGGCTTTGCGAGTCCCTGGATGTGGAAATGCAGGAGGTTGAGCCGCCACCTGAATGGGGTCCCCTGCATAGCAGCCCTTGTTAATAACTATGGCGGGTTTCAGTGAAGAGCCGTGACAGCTTTCTGAGATGGGAACCTGGATGGCCAGGCAGAGGGTCTCACATGGCTGACCGACAGGCCTCGGCTTCCCGTCGCTCTGATCTGCTTCTCCTGGCACAGACCCCAGCACTAGGTATTTTACTGAAAGGAAGCACCGCCCACCATTACACAGGCCTTTATGCATAATGAATAGGACTTTTACAGTGCACAGCCCCCAACTTCAGCTGATATGATGGCCAGGCAAGTCCCAGCCAAGGTCTTCCCTGTACCCTGCTTACACGGAGGGAGGAACACACACACACACACCGCCCATAAAGTTCCTCCATTAGCATTAATACAATCAGATGCTTTTAACCGAGTAGCTCAGTGGGCAGAGAGTCAGCATTTGAATGACAGTTGCTCCAATCAAGGGCCATTGGGTAGACAGTTGCCGGTGTGCCAGTTCAGTGGCTCGGCTGCTGATAAACAGCTTAGTGCACAGAAGTGCGTGCAGTTTTACAGTATTACAGACTGACTTCAAATATACCCCAGCGTTCTCACTCTTAACCACTGAGCCATCTCTCCAACCCCCTCCCCTTTATCTCTGCGTGTGTGTGTGTGTGTGTGTGTGTGTGTGTGTGTGTGTGTAGCTGTCACAGGACAATGTTAAGGACTCAGTTCTCGCCTCCCATGTAGGTCCTGGGTATTGACAGGTTTAGTCTTGGTAGAAGCACCTTTACCCGCTGAGCCATCTTGCTGGCCCTTTAAGAACTTAAATATGCAATTTGTTAAACTAATGACCTAGGAGGTAGGACCCATCCCACAAACAGGCCTGGGTCACTGGGCTGGAGCTTGGGCCTGGGAGGTGGGGAGTTAGCTCAACAGCCTGCGTCCTGTGCCTGGAGGACTGACTACAGGGCTTTGCTTTTCATTCTAGTTTAGAATGGATGAAGTTGCCCTTTGGAAGAGTCCAAGGAAGGTTAACAGCACGGCAGATGTTAGGTGTCGGCAGTGTTGGGGACTTGTGTGATGCCTTTGTGAAGTAGGAGCAGCAGTAATGATCAAAGTTTGTTTAGTAAAACTGGACAAGAGGCTGCAACGCATGTGGTCCTAACACGGTGGACTGTGTAACCTGGAACAGTCAGTTTTCCATCCTCCCAGCCATGACCCGAGAGCGTGGACCAGCCGTGTGTCTGTGGTCCTGTCCTGCTGCTGCTGGAACAAGTTTGAGTTGAGACAGTTCCCTGCTTTTCTGCTTCCTGCTTTAATGGCATTCTACATTTGAGATTTTGTTTGTTTGTTTTTCAAGACCAGATTTCTTTATAACAGCCCTGACTGTCATGGAACTCACAGAAATCCACCTGCTTCTGCCTTTCGAGCACAGGGATTAAAGGCGTGCGCCACACGGCTGCATTTGAAAGTTTTTATTGAGTGACCCCTGGACACATGGTTCCGCCACTCTGAGCCAGATAGCTGTGTCTTTCTCGAGTGCGGGCACTATCTAGGATTAGAGAAAATAGGAAGTCAAAGGCCTTAGCCTCGCGTGCCATGCTTTAGTAACTGTGCATGGCTGCTATGATTGCACCGAGGGTAAAGGCCCAGCAGGCTGGCAGCGATGACAGTTAACATGATGGCTGTCAGTAGAAGAAGCAACAGGAGCATCTGGCAGGTCAGAGCCCAGGGTTGGGACTGGAAAAGAAGCAGCATTCTGCTCTGGCTTTTGTGAAGAGAATTCTCGTCCCAGTGTTGGTATTAGAGTGTAGTGTGACTGTCTCAGGCCTCTCCCCGCTACCCATCAGACCACAATGGTCTTTCTCATCCAAAGAGCTTGGCATTAGTTCAAGGCTCAGTCAGTGCTTGTTGGATTCCGTAGAGTAGGTCTTGGGGGTTTTGTATCAATCAAGTTCCAGTTGGGCCTCTGTCGGTGAGTTCCACCTCCATGGATTCTTCCAACCACAGAACTGAAGTATTTTGGTGTCAGTACTGAGCATGTGCAGACTTCTTCCTGTGGGATTCCTATGGGTGTGGTATAACAACTGTTACACAGCATTTTGTTGCTTTAGCAGTGTGAGTACGTGAAAAACCAGAACCTTAAAGAATGTGGGGGATGTGCACAGCTCATGAGCAAAACCTCGCCGTTGTGAATGAGACCTGAGCACCTTTCTGCTGGTTGGGGTACTCACTGGGGATGTTGGACCCTTCCATAGGTACTGGGGACGCCATGTCTGAGCAACAGTGACATCTGGTGGCGGGAGTTGGGTCTAACACAAGCTCCCTATGGAGCGCATCGGTTTAGAGATGCCCAGCTGCTCCCTGACCTTGGTGGTCATGGAAACCAAGCCTCCTATCCCACAGATGATGAAGCCCTGCCGAGTCCCCCGGAGTCACAGTTAGGGTCACATCCCTGTGTAAACCTGCAGCCCACCACTCCCTGCTGCAGCAAAGCTAAAACAGTGAGTGGCCGTAAAGTGGAAGGTGGCGTATTTCAAGCACTAGTAACTGCACCCCATCCTCTAGAAAGCTCTGGATTTATGAGCCCGCTTTCCCCTGAGCCACCTGCATGGGGCAGACAGGAAAGCCCTGTAAGTGGGTCATCTGAGGCCGTGTTGGTGAGTCTCCTGCGGGAACCCAGTTTCAGGTCCAGTGTAACTGGAGGACTAAAAAGCTAGTTCTTAGTGGGGGCTCCTGTCCACCTTGCCGGCGGCCCTCCTCAGGGTTCTGTGTCTGTCAGCAGCACCCCCAACTCCCACCATCTGCCCTTGCTCTGAAATCGGAGTTGTCTTTCCTTCCTCCCGTTTTTTACCGCAACAGTCACCAAGCCCTGTCAGCTTGTCTCGGATTTGCCCCGCCCCTCCTTGTTGCCCCCACTTTCAACCTAGGCCCATCACCTGTTTCTGCCCCTTGCGCTAGTGAAGATTCGTCTCGGCCTCTCTAAGGAAGAGTCTGAAGAGATTCATACGCAGACTGTGCTCACTGCGGAAGGACAAGCCAATGCTAGGAAGTGTCTAAGGCACCGGGGCCCAGGGGCCCAGGCAGCGGGCAAACAGGTCGGGTGGCTTCTGTGCGTGGTTGGGGATGTGGCTCAATGTTAAGGCACTTGTCTGGTATATTTGGGGCCCTGAGTTTAATGTCCAGCACCAGAAAGGGGAAAAACCTAAACTAAAACCACAACAAACAAGTAAATGTATAAATAAAATGGAAGAATTTGGGAGGAAAATCATAATATTCCCAGTCCATGCCTTGTGCCAGTGGCTTGCCGGGGAGGTAGGGTTGATCTCATCCACCTAAGAGGTCACTGGATCTTGGCAGAACACTGAGGAGGTAGGGTTGATCTCATCCACCTAAGAGGTCACTGGATCTTGGCAGAACACTGAGTTTTTCTTAGAAAGTCAACGTATAATGACTGAGATCTCCACATTTACAAACTCTTCTTAGACATGAGCTTCATTGGTAGAATCTGGCCTGCCTGGAGCCCAGATGATGCACTAAAGTAAAATGCTCCGGGGTCTAGAGGAGCCTGGGGCCAGCAAATGTCGGGTCCATCACAGGATGAAGAGGTAGTACTTCTATTAAAAAAAACAAAAAAGATTGAGTCGGAAGAAATTGAACTTTTAACCTCTGGGGCTCCTACATAGGAACTGAGAGAATCGGTGAGGCTTAAAGCCTGGGCCACAAATACCTCAGGGTGGCTGCCTCTGCCTGCCTCTGCCTGCCTCTGCTCTGTCCGTGCTCACATCTGTGTGCTGTGACTCAGACCCAAGAGGAACTCAGGGCAGAGTAGCAGATTGGCTTTGGGACCTCCAAAGCTGTGAGGGCTCTGGATGGAGCTGTGTGGGTGCCTTGGTTTTTAAGCCACAGTAAAGCTCCCATTATGCAGCAGAGCAGCTAGGTATGCAGTACTGTAGCCAGTGGATACTGCTGGAAACAAGGGCCTTTCACACGTTACAAAACTCTTCCAGGGCCTGTTTGGTGCTCGTAGCAAGGCTAATGCTGGTGTTTAAGAAGAGAATGGGGGAAATTGGAGAGGTGGCTCAGATTGGCTGCTCTTCCAGAGGACCCAGGTCCAATTTTAAAGTACTTACATGGCAGCTCACAACCATCTATAATTCCCGTTCCAAGGGACGTGATGACCTCTTCTCGCCTCCTCTTGCACCGAGCACACGTGATCACAGACAGACATGCAGGCAAACAATTTTTTTTCAAATGGACTTTGTGACTTGGCTCATGTCAGGCATCACATCTTTTCTGCTCACTGGGTAGAATGGCTTTATGCTTATTTATAGAAGGAATGTGATTTCATGGAGGGGAGTCTACTCGATGACCCTCTTATCTCCAAGACCATAAATGCACGCGGGCTGGGACAGTGACTCAATTCAGATCCCATCAGCCCTGTATCAGAAGGCAAATGTGGCACTTCTCTTAGAATCCAGGCGCTGAGGAGACAGGCGGGCAGCCCAGCCAAAGCAATGGTCGGGGGCCGGTGAGAGGCCCCATGTCCTAGACACCTCTCTGTTGCTGTGGTACAGTACTCTGACAGAAGCCACTTAGGAAGAAAAGTTGATTTTAGCTCAGTTGCAGGTTTCAGTCCATCACCACAGGGAACATGAAAAAGTCACTTCACTGTCCAGAGCAGAGAGACATGAATGCATTCTTCCTGCTGTGCAGCTTACTTTCTTCTCTACCCTTATACAGAACCCACACCTACAGTTAGTCAAGCAGTAGCCCACAGGCCAGCCTGGTCTGCAGTTCAGAACCCACACCCAGAGTTAATCAAGACATAGCCCAAAGGCCAGCCTGGTCTGCAGTTCAGAACCCACACCCAGAGTTAGTCAAGACATAGCCTGAAGGCCAGCCTGGTCTACAGTTCAGAACCCACACCCAGAGTTAGTCAAGACATAGCCTGAAGGCCAGCCTGGTCTAAAGAATTTCACCGAAGCTCTCTTTCTAGATGAGTCGAGATTGTGCCAGCTGTGACAAAACTGACTATCACACCCTGTCTCACAAACTAGACGAATGGCTTCAAGGTTGGCAGCTGGCCTCCACGCACATACACACAGATAATTAGCATTTTTTAAAGGAAGAAGTTTGCTATGAGAAACTGTCTCTCCCAGAAATGTCAGAAGCTACACCCATGAAGCCTTCCCAACATGGCTTCGGAAACAAGACCTGAACAAAGTTATACTAACGGATATGCTAACATGGAGACGGGTGGGGGAAGTTCACAAGGCCCCAACCCAGGACAAGGAGCTCCAGGCAACTGTGCTCACTTGGGCAGCGCATAGACTAGCATTAGAAGGATACAGAGAAGATTAGCGTGGCCCCGTGCAAGAATGATGCGAATTGGTGAAGCATTCCATATTTTGCCCTCAGAGAAACTGAGGCACACCACTAATTATGTGGAATTGACTCACCATCCCACCAATGAGAGTCAAATACTATCCTCATCTGCTTCCGCAACCCGGCTCTCAGGTATTCCGGAATGCACATGTGCACTGCACACGAAACAGAGAAAAGAGGCCGGAGACTCGGTGGGAACAGCAAGTGTTTAAAGAGTATATTTCTGAAAATATGCTACGAATAGTTACGATTAATGCGTGCTACATACGAAGGGCTGGCGAGACGAATCATCGGGTCACAGCCCTCGCTGCCACGCCCAATAATGACTTGAGTTCCACCGATGCCCACAAATTGTCCCTGAACCCACACACATGCACAGCGTGGGTGTTCCCCCAATAGACAAATAAAATACCAGTTTTAAAACTAAAACAATCGAGCAGTGTTCTACAGGAGTTCTGGTGGAGAAACTGGATGTGACAAACCGAAGGTGTGGACCGACATGCTCTTGGCTTCCTGGATGGCAGACATCAGGTTTATATTTATAAACTACAGAGAAAATTCAGACTGAAAACTGAGCAAATGTTGGCATCAGCGCCTCCGTGGGGAGGTTTGCAAAGAAATAGGAGCTAGAAAAAATGTTCCTGGCTTGTTGGGGGCCGATGATACCCAAGCAGTGGACATAACCAGCTTGACAAGGATCCTGGTTTTTCCTTTGCTGGGAATCTGAAGCCCACCAACTGCTTTGCCCCTTTCTCATCTTTACTGCACGGTGACAAAAGGCTCTCATCAATAATATTGTCTATTTGGCCTAATAGTGAAAACTCAAATCAGTTCCTGGGCTGGCTGGGAGAGGGACACTGCCATCTCAGCTCTAAGTCATTGTAAACTGACCTTCAAGTTTTGGCATGTGAGAACTATTCACGCTTTCTGTAGACATCACAAAAACTTTTTCTTGGTTACTCTGACTTTCCCATGGAAACAGAGCCATAGTTGAGATCAGAAATTTAGAGTCTACACAGTAGGTCAGCAAGCTTGAAAAAACAGATAATTCACCCAGAATGCCTGCCTCCTCTAACAGTCAGTATGCAGACCAAGGACCAGCTATTCACTAATAAGCTAGTGTGTTAAGACTACTCACTAAAATTAACCTTGAAGACCGAGGCCCGCAGCTGGGAGGGGATGAACACGCTTGCATTGGTTCCCCTTTTGATGTATGTTTGATACCTGCAGATAAGACAGTCTGAAGTTTTCTACTATTGGAGTTAGAGAAAAGTCGGTGTGAAGGACGGAAGCCTTGTAGTTTTTCCCCAATGTGCACACTGTAATTTTGTTTTCTCTAATACTTAATTTTTCTAAGTTTTAATTTCTTTAATTTTTATTATTAAAATAAACCCTTTTCATACATAAGCCGTGTTCTATGCACGTCTTAAAAGCACTAGAAGTGCGTCATATTTTGTCCCACTAGAAAAATGAACTACTGGCCTCATTTTTCTTAATCTCTCTTAATTTTCCTTCAATGGTCCGTCCTCTTCTGTGGAGAGTTCGTGGAACTGTATAGTGGGTGAAGACGGGTCAGTAACCCGCACAGGCTTTGTGAGAATGGATTAGTAGAGAGCCCTTATCAAAAGCAATCCCTGGGGCTGGAGAGACAAGTCAGCGGTTAAGAGACAAGCCACTGGCTGCTCTCACTGAGGATCTGGGTTGGATTTCTAGTACCCACATGGCAGCTCACAACCGTCTGTGACTCAGGTTCCTGGATCTGACCCTTTCTCTGACCTCTATGGGCACATGGCATACATGCAGGCAAACGCCCACACGTATAAAACAATTAGCTAAAAAGCAATCCTTTGGCACAAAACATTTTACACACATACACACTGTGGTGCTGGCGGTGGAACCAGGTTCTCACACACACCAGGCAAGCACTCTGCCACGGAGTAGAGTCTAGCCCTTACTCTCTTAGGACAGGGTTTCCCTATGTAGCTCACACTGGCTTGGACCTCATTATAGAGCCCAGAGTGGATCTGAATTTCTGATCTTCCCACCTGCGCCTCTCAAGTGCTGGGGTTGCAGACAAATGCATTCACGCCAGCTTGAAGCTTCCTAGCACTACCCCAGGAGGCCCGCTTGGACTCTGTGCTCCGATGCAATATATCCTCACCCTAAAGGAAACCTGACTTCTTCTGGGAACAGTGCTTTCCCAGAACCCTGGAAGTACATCTGTCTCCTGTTACCCACACCGCACCGCTCCCTCATGATCGCAAGGTGAAGGAATGACACCTGCACACTGTGTAGAAGACCCTGCTGTGCTGAGGTGCTATTTACTGAGGCCACTCTGCCTCTTGGGTGTCATGCAGATTTCCAGGTCACAACCTAAGCTCGACACACAGGCAATTGAAGGCCAAATAAAAAGACCCATTGGTTTGTGCTCTCTGGTCACATGAGCACATCTGGAGCAGGAGGAGAAAGTGACCGCCACCACGGGGCCCAGGCAGAGGCAGCGTGTAGGCAGAAGCGGCGGGTAGTGAATGTGGTGAGCTGGGTGAAGAGGGGCATTGCTCCCTTGAAAGTTCAAATTTACCAAAATGTGATACAAAGAAGTTCTGTGGGAGGCTCGAGACAAATTCCTGCTCTTCCAGAGCACCCATGTCAGGACTCACAACCACTGTAGCTCCAGCTCCAGGGGACCCAGTACCTTCCTCTGGCCTTTACACACACACACACACACACACACACACAGACATACATGCACACACACACACACACACACACAACACATACACACATACACATATACACACATACACATACACACATGGCATACACATACACACACATACACATACACACATGGCACACACAGACACACATACACACACATACACATACACACATGGCACACACAGACACACATATGCACACATACACATACACACATGGCACACACACATACACATGGCACACACATACACACACACACATACACATACATACACATGGCACACACAGACACACATATGCACACATACACATACACACATGGCACACACATACACATGGCACACACATACACACACATACACATACATACACATGGCACACACATGCACACATACACATACACACATGGCACACACACACATACATACACATACACACATACACATGGCACACACATACACACACATACACATACACACATGGCACACACAGACACATATGCACACACACACACACACACACACAGAGCTGTGCGCATGTACCTCCCTGCAGGCGTGAGCGGCCGGATGCAGGGCTGTGGGGCCAGTCCCCTGTCTTCACAGGTAATGATGTGGTATTCGCTTTAAGCGGCCAGGAAAAGGAAAGAAAAACAGCTTCAATATAGCCGAAGACAGGCACATTACGAGGGCTTGTGGGAATGTCTGGAGGGCCCCCTCAGGCCATCTGCTCTGCGTTTGCCTCCCTTCGTGGCCCTGAAATACAGCAATGCCAAACTCGGAGGTACAGGGTCAAAAAAAAAAGTTTTCTTTTAAAAAAAAAAATCAAATTTCGTTGCTTTTTTAAATCTTCTAAACTGCAAAAAATTAAAAAGCAGTAAGATTCTGCCATGCAGATATAATCACTAGTGTGTTCATGTATGGGTTTTCTTAGTGTGGGTATGTGCACGTGTTTGTGCGGGTGCGCACGCGCATGGGGGTGTCCTCAACCGCGTTCACCTTTCGGATCTTGAGATGGGATTTCTCGGCTCAGATTTGTCTACCGTCAGGCCAGGGGCGCGCCTGTCGTCATCCAGGGTGCGACCCGTAACCACTTTTGATCTTCCTTGTTAAGTTTTGTAGTTTGAAAACACAGAAGAGCTTTTTTTCAGCGTCTTACCTTCGGCCGCTCCAGCCGCCACCGTAACACAGCTCCGCACCTGCTCGTATTTTCCAAAGATACCACGGGTAACCGGGAGAAACCGCGGTAAACCGCGGTAAACCGTCCCCCTTCCAAAACCTCTGCAGCCGGTAGGCTGTGCGGAACCAGAGACACCGCACGCTGGTGCAGCGGTCATCCGGAGCAGCGGGGCAGAGTCCAAGGGCACCCTGGACCAAGAGCTAGCCGCGGGCCAGCCTGGGGTACACGGAGCGAGCCGCGGGCCCGCCTGGGGTACACGGAGCGAGCCGCGGGCCGGCCTGGGGTACACGGAGAGAGCCCCAGCCTGGGGTACACGCGAGCCGCGGACCAGCCTGGGGTACACGGAGCGAGCCGCGGGCCCTCCTGGGGTTCACGGAGCGAGCCGCGGGCCAGCCTGGAGTACACGGAGCGAGCCGCGGGCCCTCCTGGGGTTCACGGAGCGAGTCCCGGAGCCCGCCTGGGGTACACGGAGCGAGCCGCGGGCCAGCCTGGGATACAAGACCACATACACACATATACACACGTGTACACACATGCATACATAAATCCTTATATAAACACTCAGGACACGCGGCCACTCCAGGGGCGTTGCCCTCTTCCGCCCAGCTGGCGGGCGCGGGTCGGTAGCCCCTATCCCCACCCCGCCCCCACCCCGCCCCCACCCCGCCCCCGCCCCCGGCCGCAACATCAGGAGCACCGCGCGCTCAGCCCTTTGTGGGTTCTCCCGGCCTCTGTAGATAGGCGCGCCCGGTTTCCCTGGTGACGGTTGCCGGGGCAGCGGGTGCCGGCGTCGGGAAGCTCTGAGGAAGCGCCGCGGTCCAGAAGACAGACCTGGAAGCCCGGCCGCTGTAAGTGCCGGAGGGCTGAGGAGGGCGGGAGCCGCGAGGGGAGGGGGGAGGGGGGAGAGTAGGGAGAGTGGAGAGACGGGAGGGGAGGTAGTGGGGGCACGGGGGAAGTGGGGAGAGGGGAGAGAGAGGGGAGAGTGGGGAGACGGGGTGGGGGGGCAGAGGATGGAGAGTGGAGGGGGAGTAGGGAGGCAGGGGGAGTGGGGGGGGTGGGGAGCCGAAACAGAAGCCAAACTACAGTCCCACGAGTGGCCCGTCCCCCACCTCGGCCTGTGGCCTGGGGCGCACCTGCCCCTCCCTAGGTGGACGTGTTTTCCGTGGGAAGGGCTGGTGTGGCAAAGGGCAAGTCCAGTGTCCTGCGTGGGTAAGACTCGAATAAGGTCTTCTGCAGTTGCCACTCAGAACATGGCCTCAGGCCTCACCCGACTCCGTGAGGGGAGGGTGGCAGATGCTGCTGCCCTGACTTGACTCCCACCCTGAGGCCTCAGGGTATTAGTGAGGATTTAAAAAACTGTGCGTGTGTCTGTGTGTGTGCGTGCGTGCGTGCGTGTGTCTGTCTGTGTGTCTGTCTCTCTGTGTCTGTGTGTGTATATGTGTGTATGTGTCTGTGTGTGTGCATGTGTGACTGTCTCTGTGTGTGTGTGTGTGTATGTGTGTGTGTGTCTGTGTGTGCATTTGTGTCTGTCTCTGTGTGTGCATGTGTGTATATGTGTGTGTGTGTGTCTGTGTGTGTGCATGTGTGTCTGTCTGTGTGTGTGTGTGTGTGTCTGTCTCTGTGTGTGTGTATATGTGTGTGTGTGTGTGGGTGTGTGTCTGAGTGTTTGGCTAGCGGGAAGTGATGTTCAGGGCCGCTGTTGTCCATTCTCTGCAGTTTCTGGAACCCCGCTCTGACACCTAACACCATGTTTTCTCTCTTTTCCTTTGGTCTTTTGGATAGAGCTTCACTCTGTAGCCTAGGCTGACCTAAAACTCACTAGAAAACCCATGTTGGCCCCAAACTGGCAACCACACTCACGTCTGAAGCAGGACTGGACTATACACCAAGATCTTGTCTTTAAAAACAGAAAGGAAAAACAACAACAAAAAAGATTGTAAGGAATTATGCCTATCCGTGGTTATCTAAGTATTTGTTACTTGTGGTTAATTTGTTTTCACTTGTGGTTAGCTTGTTACTTACAAAGTATAATTGTATACAAAGTATAATTACTTTTTCTAGAAATATTCACTAAGTACCTACTGTGTCCCAAACACTGTTAGGTCCTGTAACATGGCCATTAACAAAGTGGATGAAGATGTGTGTCCTGCTAGACACAGTGGCACAGGTTAACTCTAGCGTTTGAGAGGCTATGGCAGAAGGATTGCCGTGAGTTTGAGGCAAGCTTGGTCTACACAGCACCAGGCCACCAGGCCTGAAACCAAGAAAACACAAAAGTGTGTCCTAGTTTACATACCAGTGGGAGAAAGCATAATCCGTGAGTCAAGTGGGCTGCGCGTCGGGTGAAGAAGGCGGCCGTCCTGGGCTTCACTGAGTACAGGCAGGGGAGGCGCTTCATATTCAAGCAGCTTGAATAGGTGTAGAGCTAAGTGTGTCTAAGTGTGTCTGTGAGGGCGTTTCCAGAAGGGTTTAACCAAGAAGAGAAGAGCCACCACCCCAGGGAGGCCCAGGCTGAACAAAAGGGAGGAGACTGGAAGGGGAGCTGAGTAGCTGCATTCCTCTTTCTCTGCTTCCTGATGGTGGACTTCCTGTGACCACCTCGTCCACACCTTCCCCACCGTG
The DNA here is from genome assembly GCA_026225945.1 of Cricetomys ansorgei. Lineage (NCBI taxonomy): Eukaryota > Metazoa > Chordata > Mammalia > Rodentia > Nesomyidae > Cricetomys > Cricetomys ansorgei. The sequence goes on along the minus strand of JAMJFZ010000596.1, from coordinate 2,431,269 downwards.
GTGGTGGACTGTGTTCTCCAAAGCTGTGAACCAAACTAAAGCCTTCCTCCCTCAAGCTACTTTCGTAACATTTGGTCACAGCGGTGAGACGGTAGCTAATACTGGGGGTGAGGGGGGTGCCAGCATTGATTAGGGGGTCAGGGAAGCCATCCCGGAGAAGTCCATTGAGTCCAGAGACGTCCAGAATGGAGCCAGAGAACACATGGCGGAAAGGATGTAGAGGGAACAGGAGGTGCCAGGCTGCAAGCCTGAGGCTCCCCTAGTGATGTCACGGGAGAGGAAGGAGCTGCTGAGTGCGCATTATCAGGACCCAGGACTGCCCTGGCTGGTGCATTAACAACAGACAGTGGCAGGGGTGAGGTGAGCAGATAAAGCCTGAGTTATGAAACGTCGGTGACAGCCCTCGCCATGGATGACGGTTGCTGGTCAGCTGGAGTGTGAGTGTCCGGACTCTAGATCATCTTTAGGGACAGAGGGCTTGCTTACGTCAGACAAGTCAAATGCAGGAGGCAGGGGAGGGACCTCTGTGTCCTTGGCGGGGCTGCGGGGGGAGGAGAGGAGTTTTATTCTTGCTGCTTCTCTCCCCAGTGCATTTTACTTCAGTTCTCTTGCACGGTCAGCGTCTGTCTCCCCGTCTGTGTGAGGCTAACCTCTGCTTAGTCACTCTTTGACCCATGGTTCACAGGGGTCTAAGTTGACTGCCCGCTGAGCGCCTCTCTCTGGCACCAAGTTGCCTCTGTGGTCCCTGGCATGGCAGCTCTCCACCAACAGGGGCCCTCCACCCCACTGAATCTCTGAACAAGGGCCCATCCTCCACCAGTACCTCAGTGCAGCGCAGATGCTGGAGTGAGGCTAGGTGGGCATTGGTGTCTGTCGGGGAAGGCCTGGCTCTCTCATGGGGACTCCACTGTGCCAAAACACTACCTTATACACATGATATAGTACTTTGTAACTTTTTATGCACGATATAGTACTTTGTAACTTTTTATGCAAGATATAGTACTTGGCACACATTCTCTCTCCAATCCTCTCTGGGAAGGTCATAATGATTACCATCTCATTCAGCAACACGGAAGCTGAGACAGAGACACAGTAACTTGCTCTGGACACAGGGCGCCTCCGTGAGCTGCTGTTTCTGGGCCTTAAGGGCAAACAAGATAGGGTGAGGGGCATGGGTAGGGAGGGGTCAGTTGTTCGTGCGGGAGGGTGTGAGATAGGCCTTGTGCTGAAGAGATGTCTGAGAGGGCGGCAATAAGCAGGTAGATTCCAGGACCCTAATGAAAATTAAAATGTATGATCTTTGGATGATGAGTGTTCATTAGTCTGGTTTCTGTAACACTGAACCACAGACTGAGTGATAAAGAAGAGAGGTTTACCACAGGAAGCTCGAGAGTCCTGTCACAGAGATGACAGCCCATCAGTGGATGGTGGGGGAAGAACATGTGCATGCACACAATGCAGTTTTAGAAAAATAAAACCATGACATTTGCAGGAAAGCGGATGGGGTGGAGTGTTAAACAAGATGAGCCAAGCTAAGGAGATGACTGTCACGAGTTTTCTATCATATGTGACTCTAGACCGTGACATCGATGTGTGAGGGCGCAGCCATGGAAGTAGAAATGACCACGAGCCTGGGAAGACATCGTAAGGTGCAGAGAAAGAGGGTGATGAGACATACAACACGAAAGCAGAAGAGGGCTGTTGGGGGAAGAGGAGTTGGGGGGAGAGGAGTTGGGGGGAGAGGAGTTGGGGGGAGAGGAGTTGGGGGGAGAGGAGTTGGGGGGAGAGGAGTTGGGGGAGAGGAGTTGGGGGGAGAGGAGTTGGGGGAGAGGAGAGGAGTTGGGGGGAGAGGAGTTGGGGGGAGAGGAGTTGGGGGGAGAGGAGTTGGGGGGAGAGGAGTTGGGAGAGGGTCTGTTGGGGGAAGAGGAGTCTGGGCTGTTGGGGGGAAGAGGAGTTGGGGGGAGAGGAGTTGGGGGGAGAGGAGTTGGGGGGAGAGGAGTTGGGGGGAGAGGAGTTGGGGGAGAGGAGTTGGGGGAGAGGAGTTGGGGGGAGGGAGTTGGGGGGAGAGGAGTTGGGGGATCAGAGGATCAGCAAGAATGAAGTGAGTAGGCCCACACTGAAGCCCACTGCTTTGTGTGCTAGCTTACTGGAGGGGCGCATGAGAGCACTATTAGTCAAGATCCGCTCTGGCTCACAAACCCAGAGGAGTCCAAGGTTGAGGGCCACATATAGTGATGGCCTGTTGGCAGAGTCTAAGGTGGCTCAAGACATCACACGCTGAAAGAGAGCATGTTTGCATACATGTGTGCATGTGGATACGTGTAATGGAACATTTGAATCAGATGTTGTGTGGCTGTATGCTCTGTCCGTGCAGCGATGCCTCTGTAAGACACGCTTTCTGTGTTGTGTGGGGAAAGGTGCTTCCTAAGGCTTTAGCAGCTGCCTCTCTCTGAAAGACTTGGTTCCTACACCTGTTGACACTTCCCTGTTAAAACAGGGACGTAGCATTCTTAAATCTTCGTGTTAGAGGCATTTTTTTTTTTTTTTTTGGTATTGCAAATGAAGAGTCATTGCCTTGGAAGCCATCTGCAGCCAGAACTCAGGGAACACTCTGGGTTCCTCAGCTCTGATTCCCACCCCTTGAGGTGACAAGTCAGTTGACAGGGTCTACAGGGTATGAGAGTCTATATATTTGCAGTGTGTGTGTGTGTGTGTGTGCGCTCGCACACGCGCGCGCATAGAAATCTCTTAGAACGCTAAACACGATTTTGCCACAGATCCAGCACTTCACTTCAGGCATCTACCAAGAGAAATGAAAGCATGCTCACATGATTTTTTCTCAATGTGGATGTTCACAGCAGCTTGGTTCTGGGAGTAGACTGGAAACAGGTGTCTGTGGGCCCTTCCTCCCTGGTCCCCTTCTTCCTGGGGGAGAGCCAAACCATTGTGCACAGGCTCTGCCTCGAGGAAAGCACAGGCAGCAGCCTGTCCTGAAAGACCTTGGGCAGAGGCTGAGAGCCGACAGGAAACAGACTTCCCGGGTGACAGTGTCAGTGTACACAGCTCATTACATTGTTGCAGAGTCAGAGTATGTAATGGCTCCTAAAGGCAATGGGTCAGCGCCTAATTGGTTATGGCACAGTATCCTCATTACCGTACGGGGCAGAGCAGGAACGTGTAGGGTCATCTAGAGTTCCCAGGAGGCTCCATGCCAGGGGTCAGAAGACAAGATTAGAGGCACTCTCCAAGTAAGGTCAGGTGGTAGGGAAGGGCCCTGCTCTTCCCTCCCACCTGACACACCTGACACACAGTCAGTCACCTGACACACAAAGGGAGTCCTTGGAACACAACTGGGTTCCTTCCCAGTGGCCGAGAGAAGGATTTCCCCCAGAGTAGAAATAAGGCAGGAGACTGTACAGGATGGTGGTCCTGTTAGGAAAATCAGGGAAGAGTATGGACAGAAAAATGATCAGAAAAGGCAGCCTAGGGTCACAAAATCACCTCCAGCATTTCCAGTAGTGGTCCAGCATACTCCAGCTGGTGTTGTATGGCATACACCCGCCCTGTGTAAAGCAGAGCCTGAATAACTGGGCACTGCAGCACCATATAGTTTCATTTGATTGGAAAGGGTTAATATCAGGTCTACTAGAGGAAGGTCCTCAGCTTCAATGGTTAACCTGGTGGAGGGAAGAAGCAGCAAATATGGAACAGCAGAATAGAGCTAAAGCAATAAATATAAACTGAAATCAGCTCCTCGGTGAGGGTTGGTATGCTGAATTGCAGGAACAGATTATGTTTGATGACTTGACCATAGAACAGTGTCTTTTAGCAGCTTTATGAGCTTGGGAAATGTAGAGGAACCTGGAAAATAGTCCACCTCATTCACAAAAGTTATACAAGGCTCAAGTGAAGCCTTTACTGATTTTTTACAAAGGTTAACTGTTGCAGTTAATAGCGCCATCTCAGACCCTGAAGCGAGACAGGTGCTGATCAAAACCATGGCATTTGAAAATGCAAACACAGAGTGTAAGAAAGTTTTAAGGCCAGTTAAAGGAAATTCTGCACCACTAGATCCATGGATCTGAGCTATTGGTTCCAATACTTAACACAGCTGCTGTAATAGGACAAGCTATATAGGGTTGAAACACCAAAATGTCCCATGCTTTAACTGTGGAAGACTCTGGCATCTGCAAAGAGATTGTGACCAAACTGCTTCTAAATGCAACGGTTTCTTTAAATATCAGTCAAAAAAAAAGGAGCAGATATCTAGGAGTGTGCAGACAGTGTGGAAAGGGTCAACACTGGGCAAATGGATGTAGATCCAGGAGTGACATACAGGGGAATTCCTTGCAGTTGGGAAATGCCTCGGTGGGGTGAGGGGCTGAGCCCAGGTGCCTAGAGAAAAAAGGAGCTGTCTATTAGCTCTAGGGTAGCATGCAACCCTAAAAACACAAACTCAGTGTTGGAGATCTGACAGCAGTGCTGCACTAGATCTGGCTGTAGACAGACAGCTTACCCTACCCTGAAATGTTCAATGCTATAAAATTGCTACTGGAATTTATGATCCTCTTCCCCCAGGAACAGTAGGAATGTTCCTAGGTAGGATCAGTCTGACATTAAAGGGGTTTATTGTGCATCCTGGAATTATAGATGGAGATTTTAAAGGAGAAATTAAAATCATGGTCTGTGTAACAAGAGACCTGCAATTTAATGCAGGCGATAGTATTGCACAGCTGTTACTGTTTCCCTATATCAAAAGAAAGACTGCTCCTGTAAAGAGATCAGATGGATATGGAAGTACTGGGAAATGTGCGTCCTGGCAGGCTTTCATGAATGATAAAAGGCCAAAATTAAAAATGCAATTAAATTAAATGGCATTGAAATAGAAGGGTTTGTGGACAACAGGTGAGGATGTAACAATAATCTCCCAGGAGTCATGGGATTCAAATGGACACCTTCAGGCAGTATCCACACAGTTTATGGGGACTGGGAAATAATCCCACGTAAAGCAAACTGTGAATTGGGTTAAACGTTTGGGACCAGGAGGGCAAAAATGGAAGTTAAGGCCTTATGTGGCTGAAACATCTATACATTTATGGGGAAGAGATTTGTTGCAACAACGGGGAACTCAGATTAATATCTCTTCAATCCCAGAAACAGTACGTAAAATAAGGGCACAAGGAAATGATGCTCTTAATAAGGGGAGTACACAGGCTGTACGGGTTGTTCAAAAGCTGGACACAGCAGGTATTGAGTTTCCAAATTTATAAAGGGGGTCACTGCTGAAAATATACCAACTGCCCTACCCTTAAAATGGCCAACTAACAAGCCTGTTTGGATAGAGCAGTGGCCCTTTTCAAACGAAAAGTTATAGGCACTTGAACAGCTGGGAGAGGAGCAGTTACAAGCTCAGCATATAGAAGAGTTTACCAGCCATGGAACTCTCCTGTATTTGTTATAAAGAGAAAATCTGGACAGTGGAGAATGTTAACTGATTTGAGGACTGTGAACAAGGTGATTCAGCCCATGGGTCAGCTACAGCCTGGAATTCCTTTACCTTCATTATTATCTAAAGCACGGCATCTGATAGTGATTGATTTAAAAGGCTGTTTTTTACCATCCCCTTGCAAGAGCAGGACGAGAAATTTGCTTTTACAGTGCCTACCAATAGCAATGCTCAACCAGTCAAAAGATATCAGTGGAAAGTCCTTCCCCAGGGAATGTTAAATAGTCCAACGTTATGTCAGTATTTTGTGCAACAACCATTAGATTTAATTCAAAAACAATTTCCCCAGTCTATCATATACCATTATATGGATGATATTTTGTTAGCTGATTCTGATGAAGATAAATACTTTAGAAAAATTGTTTGATGAAGCAAAAAGAATCTTACCCTGTTGGGGCTTGCAAATTGCTCTTGAAAAAAATACAAAGAAGAGATTCTATTAACTATCTAGGTTATAAGAAAAGTCAGGAAAAAAATTCAACCACAAAAGGTACAGATCAGAAGAGATCAGTTGCAAACTCTTAATAATTTCCAAAAACTATTGGGAGATATCAATTGGGTAAGACCCACAATTAGATTAACTACAAAGAGCTAGTCAATTTATTTTAAATGTTACAAGGAGACTCCAACCTAGACTGCCCAAGACTCTTAACAGCTGCAGCAGAGCAAGAGTTAACTCTGGTAGAAAAGAGACTACAAGATGCATCTGTGGATCGCATAGATCCTCATCTGAGTTGCATTTTGGTCATCATTCATTCAAAACATTCCTTTACTGGAATTCTGATGCAGAGAGAGGATAATATCTTAGAATGGATATTTATGGCACATAAGCAGAGTAAAAAAAAGACATATGTAGAAAAAGTTGCTGATTTAATTATAAAGGGAAGAATAATACTTCATCAGCTGTCAGGAACAGATCCAGCAGGAATAGTGGAGCCTTACAGGAATGCGGAAATAATGTCATTATGGGTAATCAATGAAGATTGGCAAAGGGCTTGTAGCAATTATTTGGGAGAAATTAATAACAAATATCCTAAAATTAAGCAAATTCAGTTTATTAAAAGGACTGACTGGATACTCCCATGTTTAGTGAGAGGAAAACCTATTTCTGGAACACCTACATTTTATACTGATGCAAATAAATCAGGAATGGCAGGCTATAAGTCAGAAAAAAAAGTCAATCAAAGCCCATATGCTTCAGTTCAAATATCTGAGTTGCATGCTATTCTTAGCATGCTGTTAGACTGTCCTGAGTCTCTCACTGTCACCACTGATTCTCAGTATGCAGAAAGGGTTGGTTTGCATATAGAAACTGCTGAATTTATTCCTGATAATTAGAATTAACATCGTTATTTATGCAACTGTAGCAAGCAATTTGAGCTAGAAATTGTCCATTATATATTACTCTTATTAGATCTCATACAAGGTTGCCAGGATTATTGGCACAAGGGAATGATGAGATCGATCAGTTATTAAAAGGAAATGTGTTAGAAGACTCAAAATTTCATGAAAAGCACCACATAAACAGCAAAAACTTAAAAAGGATCTTCTCCATTTCTTGGCGACAAACCAAGGAAATTACAAAGAATTGTCCAATGTGTTCCTTGTACAATCAATTCCCATTGCTGCTGGAAGTAACCCTTAGGGTACTAAAAGAGGGGAAATCTGGCAGATGGATGTTTTCCATGTTGCTGAATTTGGGAAACTAAAGTTTGTATACCATACTATTTTTACTTATTCAGGATTTCAACGGGCTTCTGCTTTGAGTTCTGAAAGGGCTGATTCTGTAATTACACATTTTCTGGAAGTAATGGCTGTTATGGGGATACCTTTACAAATTAAGACTGATAATGCTCCTGCATATGTCTCCAGTAAAACGAAAGTAATTTTTGCATACTATGGCATAAAACATATTACCAGTATACCACACAATCCTACAGGACAAGCAGTTATGGAAAGATCTAATCAGACATTAAAGGAAATGCTTGAAAGACAAAAAGGAATAACAAGGACCCCAGAGACAGACTACAGAGTGCACTACTAACTTTAAATTTTCTGAATGTTAACGAGACAGGAACAACAGCGGCTGAGAGACACTGGACAATAAAAGAACTGCGGAGTTGAATCAACCCATATATTGTGAAGACGTATTAACATCTGAATGGAAATCAGGACAGGTCTTGAGCTGGGGGAGGGTGTACGCTTTTATTTCTGGTGGAAATGAGAATTTGTGATCACCAAAGAGTAGATCTGAGCCAGGAAGATCCCCTGAATACTCTGACCGCTGACCTGAAAAGTTACTTTTAAAAAGACAGAGCCTTCTAAAGATTGAAGTAAAGTACAAAAACTAAAAGCAACAAAAAATCAGCCCCGGGTCATGGAGTAAAGTTTCTGAATAAGATGAAGACTATGAAGCCGTGATGAAAACCTGTCCCCGTGCGAATCTCATGCTGGCTGATTTGGAACAGCTGGCTGGCAGTCGTCAGAAGTTCCAGGAAAAGATAATGGGAGACACTGCAAATTTGACACAACCTCCAAGAGTCCCCAGGCTTCCTATGACCTGTCCAATGGCTGGCTGTGCACTAGTCGCACGACAGAATCTGACAGACATTTGTCATCTGCCTGAAAGTAAAAAGCTTCAGAGAAAGGGGACTGATTCCAGCAACCTCACAACCCCTGAATTTCCACTCTCTGTTACTAACGCATCATGTGTGAATGCAAAAGATAAGCTCCCGAAGGCCAAAAGGGAAAGAGATGGCCTAGCAGAAGGCCTGAGGGAAAAAGAAATCAATATCGTACGTGCGCCGTAGTAAAAAGCGGGAAATGCGTAGTGGGAAGCTTTGCCAGGAAATTTGTTGTACTGCGCCTTCCTTATGGTTGGTTACATGTTGCTTGGACTTCTGGGAACAGCTTGGGGACAACTTGAAGAGAGTGTGTCAGCTGGCTTTGTCAGAGTTAGATGGGCCAGGACAGAGGAGTTAGTTCTGGAGGACGTGGATGGAAAAGCATGCGAGGGACAGTTAATGGTCTAGAAGATTTTAGTGGCAAGGGACAAGAGAGAGTTAGACAGTTAGCTCCAGAGGCAGTTACAGTCTTAAGAAAACATTTACAGATGAAGTACAGGTAGGAAGGTTTGCTGGCCTGACTCTTCATGATATATTGCTCTAATGTATGTAAATTATACCTCAAATAAGTTGTTGATGTATTTACTTTGGGGTGTTCTTTTTTTTTTTTTTTTTTTGGACACAGTACCATGTGGCACAGCCTGGCTTTGAACTCTTGATTCTTCTGCTGGGATCCAAAGTCTGTGATTGTAGATATGTGCACCCACCCATATCTGTCCCTCAATTTTGAAAGAAGACATGATGGCTGGGGCCCATTTCCAGAGATTGGAGTCTAGCTGGTGTGGGAATGGGCCCCGACATCTTCAGTTCTGGCAGCTCCTGGGAGATGCTAATGAGCAGCCAGAGCTGAAAGCTGCTGCCAGAAGGACCAGGCAAGTGCATCAGAGCATGCGCAGTCTGGAGTCTCTGCTCAGCCTTGGCCTTAGGTGATCTGAGGTGAGAGAGTCTGAGTGTCTTCTTGGACTCACTGACAGCTCAGTAGAGAACTTGGACCATAAATGGCCCACTTGTGCCCATGTTAGCTGCACAGTCACCTTCTGACGTCTCTGTTTCAGACAAGATGGCGGCTGATGAAAGCTCGGCAGAAACTCTGCGGCTCCAGTTCAAGGCCATGCAGGAGATGCAGCACAGAAGGTTACAGAAACAGATGGAGAGGCAGAAGGAGAAAGAGCTGAGCTGTAAAAGCAAAGCTGGTGACCAGGAGGGGCTCACGGAGATCCCAGATGGCCTCAGCCTCCTCAACACCGAGGAGCAGAATCTGAAAAGCATCTTTGAGAAGAGGTAAGGACCTCTTCGGTAGCATCGCAGGTGGGTGGGGAGGCCAGGGATGAAGCTGTCGCAGGTGTAGACAACTGGTTCACCTAGACATCTGGGCACTCAAGTGGGTTTGACCCAGACGGCTGAGGCCTCTCGGTGCTGACAGAGCTGTGCTTTCTGGACAAGAGCTGATAGGCGGCGTATGTAAAGCCAGATGGAAGGATCAAAACTCACCAGGGTGTGGCTTATTTTCTGAATTTTCCTTTGCAGCCACTTTGCTGAAGCCTGTGTTTCTAAGAATGGGATGGAATTGATAGTCTGTACTCATCCTGATTCTGCCTGGGGCTTTCACCTCTGCCAGCACCCCACAGGCACATATCCTGAAAGATATCCGCACATAAACATCACCCTGTTCTGAAGCTCTGCCAGCGCCCCCGACACACACACCTTAGAGATATCAGCATGTACACATCACTGTTCCGAAGCTCTGCAGACTCCACACTTTTTATGTCGAGAACCTTCTGAGTGCTCTGGTGCACACAGATCTGTGCAGGCTGGCCTGGCTCCTCCTGCTAGCCTTGTGCCAAAATTGATGAGTTGTCTCTTTGCTTCTGTTCCCCCCGCCCCCCAGAATCTATTTTTGCTGGCTTCAAACTCACCTTTTACGGTTTCTCAGTTTTCCAAATGACCTATCTAAAAAGGCCAAGTGAAAAAAAAAAAAAAGCTTTCCCAATAATTAAAAAATTCTGTGCCTCTCAAAATATTAACCTCAGCTTGATCCAGACCTGTGTCCAGTGGGCCCGGCCCCAAACCAGAGGTAATGGAGCTGGCGGGCACTTAGGCTGTTGCTGGAGTCACGCAGGCGTAGCAGAGCTCACAATGGCTCTTGCCCGAAATCACTGTCATTCATAAAGCGCTCTGGCTGAGTCCTCTGCCTTTCCCGCCACTCTGAGCACACACCTGACCTGAAGCAGCTTCAGGGAGGAAGCGTTCACTGAGGCTCACAGTTTGAGAGCACACAGTATACTACCATCATGTCAGGATAGTGTGTGTGTGTGTGTGTGTGTGTGTGTGTGTGTGTGGTGCAGCGTGGGGGTACAGGCTCTGCTCCAGAGTGCGGCTTAGCTGGTTAAGGCAGGGATCAGAGAGCCCTACACCAGCTCCAAGGCCCAGCTAAAACCCAAAAAGCCTGGCAAAAGCTCTGGCAGCCCTCCATCTGCCGGCCTGGCCCCGTGTCCCGAAAGTTTACAATCTCTGGTTCAGATACATGAGCCCATGGGAAGGGGGGAGCATTCCATATCCAAACCTTGCCATGTGCCTGACACAAGAGCAGTCCCAGACCCGTCAGGGAGTTTCTGGAGCTTTGTGGTTCTGAAAAGAGCCTCACAGCTGACCGGCAGCGCATAAACCATGTTCACCTGAGACCCAGACACCAGCCTCAGTGTATGATTAAGACTTGGAATTCTGTGTGGCCTTGTAGCATAACATGTCTGTGTGTGTGTGTGTGTGTGTGTGTGTGTGTGTGTGAATGTACGCACAGGTGTGTACACGTGTGTGCGTGCGTGAATGTATGTACAGGTGTGTACACGTGTGTGTGTGTGTGCGTGTGTGTGAATGTATGCACAGGTGTGTACACGTGTGTATGTGTGCGCGTGTGTGTGAATGTACGCACAGGTGTGTACACGTGTGTGCGTGCGTGAATGTATGTACAGGTGTGTACACGTGTGTGTGCCGGTGTGAATGTACGCACAGGTGTGTACACACGTGTGCGTGTGCCCATGTGTGAATATATGCACAGGAGTTTTTATACATCCCATGTGAAAAAATAAGCAACACTGTCCAAGCCTTCTTACATGGCGCATCCACACTTAATCTCTCAGCTCTGGGAACACTGTATTCAAATCTGCTCTTATTTTATATTTAAAACAAAAAAAAAAACCAGAAAAACGGAAGAAAAAAAAAAACCCTTCTTGGTGCCCCCTCGTGCCCAACCCTGGTACTGCACGCCTAGGCTGGCCGCGGGACCCGGGCCCTGGTGCGTACCGGTGAGGAGCAGTCTGTCCACCCGTCCCTTGCAGGGTGCTGGAGGACGAAATCCAGCAGCTCCGGAACGAGCTCCGGGAGACGGTGGACGAGAACGGGCGTCTGTACAAGCTGCTGAAGGAGAGGGACTTTGAGATCAAGCACCTCAAGAAGAAAATCGAGGAGGACAGATTCGCCTTCACGGGTAACTGCGCGGTGCCCCGGCGCCGGGGGCCGGCCAGCTGTCCTGCGGGCTCCCGAGCACAGCGGGGTCCAGAGCGGGGTCCAGAGCGGGGTCCACAGCGGTCCCAGAGGCCGCGGAGCCGCCGGCGGGCGCTGCGGCAGGGGCTGCTCCGCGAGGAAGCTCTTGGGCCCTGACCCTCAGCGCCGCGTGCTGACCCTGTCCTGGCAGTCTGGTCCCGCAGGTCTTGGGGCAGCCTTGGCCCCGTGGGTGTGGGCTAGCACAGGCTCTGCAGGGGCGCCTCTGGTCCTGACGACACAGCGCACAGGTGTCCTCTGCTATGGGGAGCAGCAGAGCTGACCCTATCTCCCCAGCAGGTCTGGCAAAGGGCCCGTCAGCTGGACGCATCCCTTCCCTCCATCCTTCGGCTTTTCCTGTCCAAAGCAGAGCATACAGGAAGATGAAACTTTGGGTTGTGAGGATAAGCATTCAGATTTACTTCCAGGGGCTCAGGGACTAGGGGTGGGGGCGTGGCTGTGGTTATCCAGTGGGCTCCGAGGAAAGCAGGAGACCCCGCCCCACCAACAGCAAGGGTGGGTGGGCAGGGCCTGGGGTGTTCCCTCCTCCCCAGCCTGTCCCGTTGTTCCAGCCATCTGCCAATGCACAGACTTGCTGGCAGCCCTCCTGCGACTGCTTAGCTTCACTCCCCATGCTGAAATCACCTTTCAGCCCCATGCCTTGGAGAGAGAAGTCTGGCTGGTCCTTGTTTGTCTGTTTTTTCGCCCTCTCCCTCCCTCCCTCCCTTCTATCCTGTCCTGTTTGGGAACCCTTCCTTGGCCTCCTGAGCGCGGGGATTACCAGTGCACCGCCAGGCAGGGCTGCCTTTCTTGTGTAACTTAGAATTACACAAGCACAGCATATACTCTCCTTACCCTTTCTTGGCTTGCTGAGGCTGCAGACACTTGAGCACCAGCTGGGTCCCTTTGCCTCCTGCTTAGGAATTATAGGGTTGTGGGTTAATTATTTTTTTCCTGACAAGGAAGGTCTCGTGTAACTCATATTTCTCTGTGTAGTTAAAGCAGGTCTTGAGCTCTCGGTCTTTTGTCCCTGCCTCCCAAGTCAGGGATGCAGACACAGACACACTGCCACACACTTTAGTGTGTTTGGTGCCTTCCGCGTGGAAGAGCTCTTGGTCAATGCTGAGGCTTTGCTGCTGTTAAGCGTATTTTAAAGACCGTTTTCAGATGCTAGCCTGTCTTTGCTTGCCTCCTCTGCTGCCTCATTTCTCCCAGGCTTCAGCTTCAGGAGTGAGGCTGTCCTAGGGAAGGGACAAGGGAAGGACTTCTGCCGTTGTCACTGGGCTCTCTTCCCTGCTCCTCTTCTGGTGGCAATTGTGGATTGTGTTGCTTTTGAGTTCTGAGAGGAAAGGGACCCCCAGGAAGAGCATCCCTGGATCATCGTTACCTCTCTGGGTATGTTAGCATCTGTTTCCTTCTGGAGCCCTCCTCTGCGGTCTGTTGAGGACGGTATTCCATGAGAAATGCTGGGCAGGGTGTTCACACTGCATCTTATCCCGGGGTCTCTTTACCTTCCGGAGGCCATGATTTCCTAGAAGCCCACCAATCTCCCCGACTACACCTACAGCCAGTCAAGGAGCCAGGGACCCAAGGCCCCCTCTTGGGGCTAGATGGTGACTGCCTCCCTGGACCCTCCAAGGATCCTGATTTGTCCTTTCATGGTCCTGGGCATGTCTTCCCAGGTGTGAGACTCCTGAGAAGGGACTGACGGTTGCCTCCCTCCTGGCCGAGCTCGTGATCCCAGCATCCTGGGCACAGCTCAGAGAGGGGCAGGGCTGCTGAGGCTGTGCAGGCAGACTCCTGCTCACCCGCGGTTAGCCCGCGGCATGCACATCCCCCAGCCTCCTCAGCCCCTTCCCATGCTCCTCCTGCCTGTGCCCTCTGGCCACTTAGTCTCCTGGGTGTTCCTCCAACCTCCCCATTGCACAGAGAGCACCCCCACCGCCTCTGGGCTGGATCCCCCTTTCACCCACTGTTGACACTTTCTCTCCCTCAGAGGCCTTCCTTGGCCCTCCCTATCAAAATGTGGTCACCTGTCAGTCACCCACACCCTGGCTTCTCCTCATTTCCTGGCACACACCCCTCCTAGATAGTGTAGTCCGTACATACTTAAGTATTTTATTGCCTGTCATCCTGCTAGAGAACGGTGGTCCAGGAGTCTCTTGTTTCCACTGAATCACCACCACCAAGAGGGTCAGCACTTGGTGGGAACGTAGTAAATGCTTGCTGAACACATGTGTTTGTCTTGGTCAAGCATGACTGCAGCTCTGTGTAACAAACAGCCCCGCTGTCTCAGCAATAATGGTCACTAAGAATTCACTCAGTGGGCTGGGAACTGGCACCCGTGCCTCGCAAGCACAAAGAACTGAGTTTGATCCCAAGTGCCATGTTTTTAAAAGCCAGGAGTGGTGGCACTTAAAATACCACAGTGCGGAGTGCGGAGGCAGAGACAGGTGGACCCCAGGGGCTTTCTGGCCAGCTAGGCCAGCTTCTTGTCCAGGCCACCGAGAGACTGTGTTTCAAAGACAAAAGGATGGACCACACAAACAGCACACGTGTCTGGGCCTTAGCTGGGATTCGGCTAGGGTGGCTCAGCCTGTTCCGCATGTCCGTCTTAAGGAACCGAGATTCCTGTGAGATGGCGTAGAGAAAGGAGTCAGTGTGGCCACGTCTGCCTGCACCATCTCTGCTGGCATCAGGCAGACGCAGAAGGTCAGGAGACTATGCCCTGCTCACTGAGGTTCACAGCCAACTCTCCGTGGAACCCAGACTCTGTTGTCTAATTTTGTTCATTTATTTTTTTCCGGAGTATCATGTAGCCCTCAAAGTCACTATTTAGCTAAGAGTGACCTTAACTTCTAACCTCCCTGCCTCTCCTTCCTGTGATTACAGGCTTTGCCGATACACCTAGCTGCTTTCTGATCTTACAGTTTGCCTGGAACCTTCTGACTCTGAACAGCCATGGAGGTTTGAGGTGCAGGCTGTATTTTAATGGACCTTGCTACTTCTTTCGTTTTAGGGGCCACTGGAATGGCTGGTGATCTAGTTGCCACAAAAATTGTTGAACTGTCCAAAAAGAACCGGGGGCTGATGGCAGAGTCAGAGAGCGCAAAGGCCAGGGTAAAGCAGCTGACCAATCGCATCCAGGAGCTGGAGCATGAAGTAAGGGGCTGGGCTGCTCTTCTTCGGGAGGGGGCTCCAGAGAGAGGCCATATTTGGAGGTTGTGGGTCCTTAGGAGCCCACGGGGCACAGTGTTTGCAGTGAGTTCTCCACCACATTCAGAGAGGAAGCCTGTCACACGGCTAAGGGACGCTGGCCATTGAGAGGAAGCCCGGCCTGGCGTGGCTAAGGGAGACGGCGCAGAGCTTCACTCTGACATCTGCAGCTGTTAGCATGCCCCAGATTCTGTGTCTCAGTCCTCCGTCCATCAAGTGGCCACAGTCCTGGCCCTGTTGCCAGGTTTCCTGAGGAATGATGAGTGTTTTTTGTTTTATTTTGTTTTTTGTTGTTGTTTTTCAAGGCAGGGTTTCTCTGTTGTAACTCTGGCTGTCCTGGAACTCACTCTGTAGACTAGGCTGGCCTCAAACTCAGAGATCTGCCTGCCTCTGCCTCCCAAATGCTGGGATCAAAGGTGTGTGCCACCACACTGCTTAAAACAGTGTCACATAGTGGTGGTACACACCTTGAATCCCAGTACTTGGGAGGCAGAGGCAGGTGGATTTCTGAGTTTGACACTGGCCTGGTCCACAAAGAACATTCCAGGACAGCCAGAGCTACACAGAGAAACAAACAAGCAAACAGAACTGTTTAGAACAGAGCCCGGCATGCAGAAAACACTAGATGAACATGTGCTCAATCAAGTCCTAGAACCCCCTGCTCATTTGAAGCCATAGCCAGGAGCAGTTACCCCCCCACCATGAGCCGTAATTCCCCACCCCCATGAGCAGTACCCCCCCACCGTGAGCAGTTACCCCCTTCCATAAGCAGTATCCCAACCCCCAGGAGCAATTACCCCCCACCCCCGTGAGCAGTAACCCCCCACTGTGAGCAGTTGCCCCCCACCCCCATGAGCAGTTGCCCCCTACCCCTGTGAGCAGTTATCCCCCCACCCCTGTGAACAGTTACCCCACTTCCATGAGCAGTACTCCCCACTCCTATGAGCAGTAACCCCCACCGTGAACAGTTACCCCCCACTGTGAGCAGTACCCCCTCACCGTGAGCAATACCCCCCAACCCCCATGAGCAGTACCCCCCCCCACCATGAGCAGTTACCCCCCACCCTCCCTGCCCTCTCAGCAGCCACAAACCCCTCTGCTCCAGCAAGGGCACAGCCCAGTGGTTCTGGAGGAGCCTTTGCAGCCTTATCTGAGTTTGAAGTCTAGCCCGAGGCCCTGCACAGCCTACCCAGATCCTCTCACTTGGCTCTGAGCAAGAGTTTCTTCATTCTGGGATGTGTTTCTAGAGAACCGGCTCAGGTTCTGTGCCGTGCACTGGAGGGAGTGGAGTAGGCAGGATGGTTTCACTCCGGGGAGGTAGAGCCATGCTGGGTGTGTGGCAGGGAAGAGAGAGCAGCCCTGCACAGCACCCAGCCATGGTGAAGGAGAGAGAGCAACCCTGCACAGCACCCAGCCATGGTGAAGGAGAGAGAGCAACCCTGCACAGCACCCAGCCATGGTGAAGGAGAGAGAGCAACCCTGCACAGCACCCAGCTGTGGCGAAGGAGAGAGAGCAACCCTGCACAGCACCCAGCTGTGGTGAAGGAGAGAGAGCAACCCTGCACAGCACCCAGCTGTGGTGAAGGAGAGAGAGCAACCCTGCACAGCACCCAGCCATGGCGAAGAAGAGAGAATGACCCTGCACAGCACCCACCCGTGGCGAAGAAGAGAGAGCAAGGGAACGGTGGCAGGAGCTGCGTGAAGGGGCTGCCAAGCAGGCCCAGCCAGCGATGGTGGGAGCAGTGTCCATGCAGAGGGCCCAGAGGCCAGAGCACAGCGCAGGAGAGCAGCACAGGATGACCTCAGGGACGTGAGCACGCACAACAACTGGGAAATCACTAGCACCTCGGCTGGCTGGCTGGGCACCCTCCGTCTCTGCGCCACAGGCCAGGCCTGCGGTGGGCACCCTCCCTCCATCTGTCTCGTTCCTCCAGTGTCCGCCTCATAGGCTGAGCGAGTGTGGCTGCATTGTGGCTATTTAGTAAGGTCTGAGTAGACCCTGGGCTGCCCTTGCAGGGCTGACCGTCAGTCAGACCCGTCACGGGGCTTGGGAAAGGTGCATCTCCTCCGGTAGTGGCCCACAAGGGAGCCCAGGGCAGACACACCCAGATGAGTGCTTCAGCCGGCTGTGCAGCTCTGAGCGGAACCAAGTATTAGTACCAGGTTTGCTTTTTCAGCTGAAGTCAGCAGCAGCCAGAGCGCCGCCCAAGGGGACCGCTGACGCAGGGGCCAAGCCGTCGAAGACCCAGTTGGGAGAGAGACCCTTGGTACGAGTTCTCTTCTGTGCTCAGAGTCTGTGAGGTAGCCATCACCTGGGCCTCCCCTCCCCAGCGGGCTCCTGGGTACCTGCCAGGGTCCCCACCCATCGCTCAGCCAAGGGCAGAATCTTCTCTGCCACTGTGATCTCCTCAGAGCAGCCCCCAGGGAACAAACCCTCATCTGCACCTTGTGCCCAGGATGTCTGGCAGAGGCAAGGGAAGGTCCAGCCCTGAGCTGCTTCCCGTGGGGCCGGGGGGACTGGTAGAGCTGGGGTCTCTGAGCCCTGGGAACACAAGACCAGGCGGGAAGGCTGGTCTACCTACCCTGGAGACAGGTCTGCTCCCAGCTACCCAAGGAAGAGCATGTATGCACACGTGGGCATGTGTGGGGGAATGCATGGGTGACCACTTGTGTATTCACGCATGTGGAGGACGGAGGACAACTCAGGGCCGTCCTCAGAAACACCACCACTCCTTTGAGACAGGGCCTCTCCACGGCCCCAAGCTCACCAGTTAGTACACTGGCCGGTTGGACTGTGCAGCTGGATTAGACCTGATCCTCCTGCCTCCGCCTCAGCCTCCCCAGCATTGCATGTCTTCACATGGGTGCTGGGGACTAAGTTCAGGCCCTCGTACTGCACTCTGACTGAGTACCTCCCCACCACCCGAGAGCCTGCTCTTCGCACAGTGCTGCAGTGGGGGCTGTGCAGCACTGCAGGTCCACAGAGTTGGTCCCAGGCCCCATTCTGTAGCCAGAGAACAGACTGCAAATCATAGGCATTGTGAATGTAGCTCCTTGGAAGCAAGGTTTCGAGGGGTGGAGCCCAAGTCAATCTCCAGATGTCCCTGCAGCCACACCAGGGGTTTCTCAGGAAGCCAGACCAGCTGTGACAGAGGACAGACTCCCGGCTCAGCGCTCCTTCTCCTGTCCTGTGTCCCCTCTTGCCATGCCTCAGCCGCAGGTCACCACCTGCTGGTCTTGGGAGGAATGCAGAACTGGGTGTGCTGCCACGGGCCTCTTGGGGTGTCCTTTCTGGGGAGGCAGCCACGGTACTCTTGGTGGAGGTGGGCAGGGTTCTTCACGACCCTTCCTGCCGAGGAGCTCTGTCAAGCTGTCCGGGTCTATCTGGGCCATCGAGGTCCCTTGACTTGAGTTGCCCTGGGTAAGAAACTGTTGCATCCCTTATTAGCCTGATAGGATTATCCACCTTGTCACACGGATTCAGACCTGGCCTCTGTCCACAGAGCAGTCTCAGAGGAGCAGGAGCTGCCATGTAGAGGAGGGTGTGGTGGGCCTTCAGAAGCAGGCCAGGCCCGAGCTGGCAACAGGAGCTCACCCTCCATCTGAGGGCTAGTGGGTGGAGGAGGTACCCTTGTACTGTACTCTGGGGAAGTGGGTGGTGATGGCCTTCTAGGAGGAACCGAGGCTGGGAAGCCAGAGCGTTCTGCACAGTTGGCTCACCTGGGTGTCGGTTGGATAGCATTTGGTTTGAGCCCAGAGCCCTACGCAGCAAAAGGACATGAACCAACATAAGACAGGGGTTAGGGCGCCCAGTTCTCAGATGGCCACCAGAGCAGGGTCTCAGATGGGTTCCGTAACCAGCCACAGGAGCCTGGGTCTCTGACAGAAGAGTGCTCCAGGCTATGGGTCTCACCCTGCCAGGTCTAGAGACAGAACAGAACCGTCTGCACCATTGGAACCCAAGAAGCAGCTGCCCTGTGGGGGGTCTGCTCCTCCTCCCAAACACATTCCAGCCTGCAGCTGAGGGCCTTCCACTCCACAGGAGGTTTCAGGAGGCTGTGCTGTGAGCGGTCAGCAATGCCTGTCCCCAGGACTGTGGCCGTTCCTTCAAAGGAAACAGACTGCAGTAGGGGCTGGGGCTGGCGGGGGTTGGGGGTGTTTGCTGCTAGGCCCCTCCAGAATGCTGTCTGGCTTTAGTCCCCTTGCCAGCTGCCCACCCAGGCCCAGGGGCCTTGCCCTCCCCTCAGAGACCTCCCTAGGCGGTGCCCTGGGAAAGCCTCCCACACTCATGGGGGCACATTAGCCTCCTGTTTGAGGGTGAGGAGTTGAGGCCTGGAGCGGCCATCCTGGCTCCAGATCCAGATGTGTCCTGTGTTCTGTCTAGCTCTGAGAGCAGCCTTCTGAGGTGCTGCTAGACCGCAGAGCCACGGGGGCGCCATGTACTCCTACAGCGTCCAAAACAGGACGGCCAGGGCCCTAAGGCTCCCAGCATGAAGCTCTGAGCACCAGGAGAGGGTGTTGTTTCTCAGCCCAGGGCTAATTTAAAGCTACACCTTAACGGAGAGAAGGCAGGTGCCCAGCAGCAGAAAAGGGGAGTGACAGGCAGCCACACAGGCAGAACTCAGAAAATGTGTGTGTTTTCAAAGATCTATTTGCGTTTTGTGGAACTCTCCACTCTGCAAATATTGTTCACATTGATTATTGACTCTTATCCCGGTGCGGTGTTAAACACAGTCAGGACTCCTGGACCGCGGTGTTGAACAGTCAGGACTCCTGGACCGCGGTGTTGAACAGTCAGGACTCCTGGACCGCGGTGTTAAACACAGTCAGGACTCCTGGACCGCGGTGTTAAACACAGGCATGCCCAGACTTTGCTTTTGTGACCACTGCTTTCCATTAGGCGGTCCTAGTTCCATGGGACTTCCTAGACTTGGTCTGTTGGGCCTCTCTTGTGAGCTGGCGTTTACAAGAGTGTCTTCTGTGGTAAGGAGATGTCTAACAGCCCCGTAACGGTCACTCTGCTTCCCAAAAGACCAGGCCTCTGGTCCACTAGGGCAGGGGCAGTGGTCTCAGTGTGCCCTGGTGGGTGCTTAGCTTGCTAACTAGTCTCACTGTTGCCGTGGCGATCTGCAGCAGCACTGGCAGCAGAAGCTCAGATTGGGAGACTTGGCCGGGACAGCAGAAGGATCAGGTTTTTTTTGTTGTTGTTTTTGCTTGTTTGTTTGTGATTTATTTATTTATTTATTTATTTATTTATTTATTTATTTATTTTTGAGACAGGGTTTCTCTGTTGTAACTCTGGCTGTCCTGGAACTCACGCTGTAGACCAGACTGGCCTTGAACTCACAGAGATCCACCTGCCTCTGCCTCCCGAGTGCTGGGATTAAAGGTGCACGCCACCATCGCCCGGCAAAGACCAGGGTTTTAATCCCATTGTGCCATCCCCAGCCCTGTGCGTGCCAGGGCAGCTCTGACTCTCATCACTGACAGGAGGAGTCTGAATGGCTCTATCAAGGAGGGCCTGGGAATGTCTCCTGAGACAGAGGCAGGCAGTATATTAATCACTCATTAATCCAACGTTTGCCTCAAACATCATGTCTTCATCGTAGTCCTCATCATCATCAAGACAGGGCATCTGGGTTCACACACAGCAGAGTAGCCATGCCCAAGGAGTACATGGGAGGTGTGGGACCCACTCCAGCTATGAACGTGCATGTGGCCACGTGTGCGTGTGTGCGTGTGTGTGTGTGTGTGTGTGTGTGTGTGTGTATGTGTGCCTGTGTGTGTGTGTGTGTGCGTGTGCGTGACACCTGGAACAAAGCTCAGCCCCGACGCTGGGCTGCCAGGACTCAGTCCATGCTTGGTGCAGCTCACTAGGTAGTCGGGCCCCAGGGACGTGCCTCCCACCCACTTCTGATCTGCATCTCAGGGGCCCAGGGCTTCTGAGGCCTCCAGCCTGCCCAGCGCCTGGAGCACACAGGCGTACAGTAGCATCAGGGCCACGAGTGACCGCTTCCTCCCTGCCCTTCCCTACCAGCTGGAGACCCCAGAGGTGAAAGCCCTACAGGACAGGCTGGCCGCCACCAACCTCAAGATGAGTGACCTGCGCAACCAGATCCAGTCTGTGAAGCAGGAGCTCCGTGTGGCCCAGAAGGTCTCTCAGAGCCAGGGTCGGGGACTTCTTGTGCGGCCAGGGTTGGTCCAGGGAAATCCCGGTGGTCCATTAGCTTCTGTGCCGGAACAGGGGTGCTTGTGCTGGGTCAGCCCTGTCTGGGGAGTGGGGTGGCGGCTACCTGAGAGGCTGCCTGCTACCCCGGGATCTGCCTATGGACTGAGGAGATTAGCTCTGCCCACCTGGGAGCCTCCCCTGCACCCCCGGGGCCCCTACCCTGTG
Source organism: Cricetomys ansorgei (assembly GCA_026225945.1). NCBI lineage: Eukaryota > Metazoa > Chordata > Mammalia > Rodentia > Nesomyidae > Cricetomys > Cricetomys ansorgei. Next base: position 2,409,992 of record JAMJFZ010000596.1, on the reverse strand, counting down.
CCCTGGTAGACCCTGGGTTTCCACCCAGTGTGCTGCCTGCTGTTGACTCAGGGCTGCCCTGTGTGGCCTGCAATACAGAAATGAACAAGGAGTATGTGCACTGGAGGCTCCTCTCAAAGGAGAGTGCTCCGCTGTGGAGCGTGGGGATCAGTCCTTGTTGGTATTGACACAGTGAGTCCTCTGGCATGTGTCCTCCATGAGGGGACCACTCAGACTGACCAGGAGTTCCAAACTGTCCTTTTGTGGAAACAAAGGCCAGGGACTTGACCTGGATGGGATCAGCTTGGCGACATATGGGGGTATTATTCTACCTCAAAGCCTCGAGGTCGGCCTAGCTTTGCACACCTTTGGTGGCCACAGTGTCAGCTTTTCCTGAAGCACAGTGGCCTCGTTCGAATCCTCGTGCTTCCTAGAGACACTTGGCATCAGCTGTCACAGAGGGCCAGGCCCTGTGGCAGTGTGCTTTCGGAGCCACCCGGGGTTCTGTGTAGCAGGTGAGTGGTTCAAGGAAGCAGGCGTTGACCGGCTCTGTGGGACAGGACAGCGCTGGAGCAAGACAGAGAAGGGCCGGCCGGTGGGCTCACCGCCTCCTTGGCCGGGCAGCAGGCTCACCGCCTCCTCAGGCGGAGCTGACCTTTGACTGCTGAGCTCTGAGGTGGACGAAGGCCGTGCAGACTGTCTGTCAGGAACCCCACCCCTCAGCTCTGCCTCCGCATCCCCTGCAGGGAGGGGCCTGGGCAGCCTCTGTCCCCTCCACGCTGAGCACCTTGATCTGTTTCAGGTTCTGGCCAATGAAGTTGGGGAAGACGTAAATATCCAGCAGCTCCTGGCCTCACCAGGGACCTGGCGGGGAAGAGCTCAACAGATTCTAGTTTTGCAGAGCAAGGTGAGTGAGTCACCAGACCTGGGCCCCATAAATGCCTGCCCTGCCCTGACCCTGGGAATCTGGAGCACACGGAGGCACCCCAGGCCCGTGGCTCCACAGCCCTTGCACCCTGATGTCCATTTGTTACTGCTCACGTGCAGTGCAGTTACACGTTCCACATGCCGGCCTGGCGCTTACCAGCCCCACACGCCTGAGTCTGACTTCCTTCTGGGCAGGCGTGTTTTTCCCCGAGCTCATGTGAACTCGTGTGGCTGCTGCAATGGTGGCTGCAATGGCGGCCTTTTCCAGCCTTTTCTAGTTTCATCCCAGAAGCTTGCAGTTCTTTTGAAAGTTGTTTGTTAACCAGTAAAACAGCTAGTCTCCCTCCTCTCCATTTCCTAAGTATTTTGGCACACACGGAGCTGACTGGCTCGAGTTTAGACGCCAGCGCAGACGCACACAAATGACTTTCTCTGTGCCTCAATTTCTACATCTACGTAATGGGGTCCTGCCCCCCCAACCCTTGGCTGTTGGCAGGAATGACTGTGTCAGCATGTGTGGGGTGGGGGTCCTCAGCACAGCTTGCACTGGAGAGAGCACTGGATAAATTAGCCAGGGCTCACCACCGCCCCAACACCCTCGTTTCTCCTTTAGACTGAGAAGCTGGAGTGAGTGATCCCTGTACTCTCAGGCATCAGCCACATCTTGAAGCCAACATGAAGGGGAACAAACCCTCAAACTTTGGGGTCCTAGAGACATGAGCTTGATTCTCCTCACTTTAGACACCCAGCACACAGCAGCTTCAGCAAACTGTTCGTACCGTCAAGCTGACATGTGCTGAAGGACGCTCTCACTTCCGAACAGTTTCATGTGTGCACGCACTGCCATGCCACCTTGAACATGCCTGGTCTCGTCTGATCTTGACAGTGGTGTAGGCACACGCTAGAGAAGGCCACCCCAGCACGGTGCTGGGAAAGTGGCTATCCACGCAGAGGACGTACACTAGACCCTGCCTCCCACCCTGTAAAATATCAGCTCCACATGTATCAGAGACCTCAGTCTTAGACCTAAACCCTGGAAATGCCCTAAGAAAACAGGCAGAGCACAAGCCAAAGGACTCTGAGTGGGAACCAGTAGCTGGGGACCCGGAGGCCAGAACTGGAGAATCGCACCAAGCTGAGGGTCAGCAAATGAGCAGCAGAGATCAGTTTATAACATGTAAAACGATTTCCACATACACGTGAAGGGAAGAAATGCAAATGGATAACAAATGTATGTGTGTACACGCGCGCATGCGCGCGTGCATGCGTGGAGAGGCCAGTGCAGACATGAGGTATCTTGCCCCTGTACTGAGGCAGTGTTTCTTGATAAACCTGGAGCTCAAGGACTCAGCTAGTGTAGCTGGCCCCCTCGTCCCAGAGCTCCCCTGTCTGTGTCTCAGGAGCTGGGATTGCATGCAGGCCGCCGTGCCTGCCCCGGTGTTCGTGTGGACACTGGATGCCAGTCCTCACACTTCCATGGCGAGCACTTCATCCACTGAGCACCTCCCCAGCCTCCACAAATACGTGTCTCAAACAGTCGGCATCCTTAACCGTTAGGGAGATGCAAGTCAAAACTGCCGTAAGCTCCCGTCTCTTCTAGTCAGAACTGCCTGGCGAGGGTGTGGGGATGGAGGGACCTTCTACACTGATGGGGACCGAGCCTTCTGTGGCCTGTGGAGGTCAGTGTGGGGGCTCAGAGACCCAGCTCTGCCACTCCTGGTCAGCATCCTGGACCCCAGAGATGCAGGTCCCCTGAACGGTTTCAGTGTGGGCGCCATCAGCACATACATGAGAATGGACACGTTTGGCACACGAAGGCAAGAGAAGTGTGCGTGTGACAGTGGTGGCTTAGCCACACATGAACAAAGGTGTGACATTTGCAGGAAATGAATGGGACTGGAGATCGTTGTGTTAAGCAAAACAAGTCACGCTCAGAGACGAATTTTCATGCTTCCTCTCAGAGAGGGTTTTTAAAGAAATGACCTGAAAGAGACGGTCAGTGGGTCAGTGTGGCTCAAAAGGCTGCGGACGTAAGAAGCGCCACAGAAACGTACTGCGTGTACAGTCACTATAAGTTAGTATTTATAATAAAGAGTATTTGCTTCAAGAAAAACACCCTGTGGCTTTTGTTACTACGTCTGCCAGGCCCTCCTACCCCCGAGCCCCTCATTCCAGTCTAGAGTGAACCCCACGACTTGACATTCTGGGAAGAGCTTTGGGGCATGCCCGGCTCAGGCAGGGCTGGGGTACCGTGTCCTCACGCAGCACCATGCGGGGTGTGCCCTGAGGCAGTCCCATTTTCCTGATGAGGAGACTGAGATTTAGAGCGTCCAGTAACCTAGGCAGAGTGACAAGGGAGGGACTTTTCTCACAGACCTAGAATCGTCTCTTCGAAACGAAACCCCACGGACAGCTTCTCCTTTGCCCGAGACCTTGCTAGTCCGGCCCCATCCTATGTCACACCCTGCGGGTGTCTGCCATGGCACCTCGGTGGCAGGGTCCATGCCTGTAGACTTGTGGGACAGCCAGTTTTACTGCCCTCAGGTCCGAGAGCTGGAGAAGCAACTGGGACAGCGTCAGAACAAGACTGCAGGCCCTTCGGGCGCCGAGCTGCCTGTCAGTTCAGACTCAAGGAAGCTGACAGCACAGGAGAAAAACCTTCTGAAGATCCGCAGCCTGGAACGGGACAAGCAGGAGAGCTGGGAGGTGAGGCAGGCCCAGCCACGGGCTTCAGCGCCATCAGAGCGTGGCCGTCCACCACAGGCCACAGACACCGGGGCCTTGGGGCAGCTCTGCGAATGGGCCCCACTTCCTGTCAGCCAGCTTGAGCTGCCTGGGTGGGGCCTCACCCTGAACCTACTCAGTGAATGCTAGGTGGTCCGGCCATGGCAGTTTGAGGAAGTCTGTGGGGTGCAGGGTGTGTTAGTCATGGCCCCCTTTGAAATAAAATGTCCGACAAAAGAAACCTGAGGAAAGAAGGTTGGTGTCAGCTCCCCGTTTGAGGGGAATCCATCCTATCAAGGCTGATGTGGCAGGGTGACAGGCAGGAGCCGCAGAGGAAAATGCTGGCCTGTGACTGGCCTCCTCTTTTCTTCTTCTTCCTGCTTGGTCTGGGACCAGCCCGTGGGTGTGCTATACATTCAGGCCTTCTTCTCAGGGAACACCCTCACAGACATGCCCGGGTGTGATTCTAGGTGCCAAGTGCTAACAGAGATGAGGACCCTCCACGCTGGCTCACACCCCATTGATGACCCTCCACACTGCTCACACACCCAGTGTTGACCCTCCACACTGCTCACACACCCAGTGATGACCCTCCACGCTGGCTCACACACCCAGTGATGACCCTCCACACTAGCTCACACCCCAGTGATGACCCTCCACACTGGCTCACACCCCCAGTGTTGACCCTCCACGCTGCTCACACCAAGTGAACACACCCAGTGATGACCCTCCACACTGCTCACACCCCAGTGATGACCCTCCACGCTGCTCACACACCCAGTGATGACCCTCCACGCTGCTCACACCCAGTGATGACCCTCCACACTGCTCACACCCCAGTGATGACCCTCCACGCTGCTCACACACCCAGTGATGACCCTCCACGCTGCTCACACCCCAGTGATGACCCTCCACACTGCTCACACCCCAGTGATGACCCTCCACGCTGGCTCACACCCCCAGTGTTGACCCTCCACGCTGCTCACACCCCAGTGTTGACCCTCCACGCTGCTCACACACCCAGTGATGACCCTCCACGCTGCTCACACCCCAGTGATGACCCTCCACACTGCTCACACCCCAGTGATGACCCTCCACGCTGGCTCACACACCCAGTGATGACCCTCCACGCTGGCTCACACACCCAGTGATGACCACGCTGGCTCACACACCCAGTGTTGACCCTCCACGCTGGCTCACACCTCCCCCCCAGTATGACCACACTGGCTCACCCCCGAGTGATGACCCTTCTCACTGGCTCACACCCCAGTGATGACCCTCCATGCTGCTCACCCCGCCAGTGATGACCTTCACACTGGCTCACACTCCCCCCCTCCCAGTATGACTCTCCACACTGGCTCACCCCCGAGTGATGACCCTTCACACTGGCTCACACCCCAGTGATGACCCTCCACACTGCTCACACTCCAGTGATGACCCTCCATGCTGTTCACACCCCAGTGATGACCCTCCATGCTGGCTCACCCCCCCCCCCTTTAGTGGTATAGGGTGGAGCCTGAAGGAATTCCACCAGGCTCTGAACAGAGTGGGCAGGCCAGTACTTTAGGCTCTTATAAATCCCTAATCCAGTAGGGAATAAGACCACCACAATTTAGCCAAATTTGAAGCAAGCAAGCTTTAACTATACTAATTAAATACTGGCCAGGAGGATGTACTCTGACCAGGTGTATTCTGAGGTCCCACGGAGTGAACCTGTCATCTCCAGAGTCCCCACAGAGTGGCCCTCTGTCACGTGGCACAGGTGCTTAAAAAGGCAGAACCCATACGGCTACGTACATCCCACCAGGTCCAATCAGTGGCAAGCCTCCATCCCGATGTGCTTCCTGTCTGGATTATCTCCCACCTACAAGTGACCAAGCACATCCAGTGCAATTAGGTCAACTAAATGGGATCTTGTCATTCTCCACCCAACATCCCAGGAGGTTATCTCCCCTTGGGCCAATGAGATTACACGGTATGTCTCTCTGTACCTGACTTGAGCAGCCCCATCCAGCACTGCAGGGAGCTATGTTCTATAGATCTCGTAGGCAGAGTAATTAAAATTCAAAACATAACTTTCTCTCTTACATTCTCTTGGCCTAGGCCCCCGACAGATGCTTCCAATATTGAGGCCCTCCATACCCTCTCACTGGGAGACTCCCTTCAGTGAGCACCTGTGCCAAGCCCTGTGCCCAAGATGCCAGAGCTTCACCACAGCTTTCCAGCTTTCTGCCCTGTCAGGCATGAGGAGGGAAACCGGCCATCTGTAGGACTGGGCACAGTTGGGTCTTGTTGGATCCTGTACAGTTGAGTCGAGTCCCATTGTACCTTGTAGGGTTGGGCACAGTCAGGTCTGTTGATCCTTGTAGGGTTGGGCACAGTCAGGTCTGTTGATCCTTGTAGGGTTGGGCACAGTCAGGTCTGTTGATCCTTGTAGGGTTGGGCACAGTCGGATCTGTTGAACCTTGTAGGGTTGGGCACAGTCGGGTCCCGTTGTATGCCAGCATAATCACCAAGGCACTTTAACTTGTGAAGAGACATGGTCCCCTGACTTTCGGACACGTGGGAGAGGGGAACTGGGGGAGAAGCTGTGAGGGGCAGAGTAACAATCCCTCTGAGATGTGACCAAGGACTAGCAATGACAGGCTGGATACATGGGATGTCGAGGTGACGCTGGGTCCCAGGGAGATGGACAGGAAAGGGAGACATGGTAAGAGTGTGAGGAAGAGGAGCTGAGGTTTGGAGTGCTGTGTGGCCTGCTCCTGGCTGCAGTGTGCCTTCTCTATGGGAAGATGTTTTGAGAAGAACACATGAGTCACAGTGGCTGTGGCTCGTGTCCTCCCCGTCCAGGTGGCCACGAGGGCCTGTGGAGTGACGGGTGAGCAGTGGCCCCTGACTGCCCAGGGCTGAGTACAGCCATCATGTCCTGTGATTTTCTTGTCTATGGACGCCATTAGGCTGTGACACCTTTCTGTGAAAGGTTTTTTCTTTTAAAAAGTGGTGTGTGTAGCTGTTTTCTGCCGTTTGGGTCTGGGCTTTTAAAGGCTGCAGCCATTCCTAAGTGCTGTATCTAAGCTTTGAAGCCTTTTGTAACTTACTTTTTCACTCATAACTGGACTCCTAACAGAACTCCACCCCTCTGCTTCAGTTTCTCCTGACCGGCACAGCAGTTACTGAGAAAGATCTAAAATGTAACCTCTTTAAAACTCCAGTTAGTTCCACTTTATCTGAGCCTTATTTCTGCCTGCTTTCCTATCATCAGTTCTGGAGCTCACTTTTCCCTATCACCACCAAGCCAACTCTGGTGCTGACAAGCACCCAACCTGGTGCTCACTCTTCCCCTGTCATCACCCCGACCATGCTCTCTTTCCCTGTCTCTATCCCACCTGTGCTTACTCTTCCCCTATCTCTACCCCAACTGTTGTTTCCAACAGACACTCTTATATATACCTCCCTCCAAGCTGTTCCCAGAAGTCCAAGGAACATGTAATCATAAGGAAGGCTGTACAGCCCAAAATGCCTCCTGGCAAAGCAAGTGTTCCTTTACATATTTCCAGAAATAATAGAATCTCAGCACCAAGAAGATGCACTTCACTGCCCCAGCTACCCCAGGGACTCCGGCTCTCTGCCCTTGCCTCTGATCTGCCCCTTCATGAGTTCCAACCACACACAGACCTTTGCTCTTTCAGCAGTTTCTGCTTCTGCTCAGCTGTCAACCTTTCTAAGGAATCCTTTTCTGACTGTATTCTGCTCCATGTCCCCTAATACACATCTCAATCAGCCTCAATCTGTCTCCCCTGCTTGGGTGTCACTCCTTAGGAACAAAGCTCTGTTTCACTCTCTGCTTTACCCCAGCACCTATTGCAATGCCACACACATAGTAGGCCCACAGGAATCATAAGAATGAAGGAAGGAATGCAAATCTCTGAAGATGAACACAGCCTGTGAGCTTCTAGTTTATAGTGGACAGAGGCAGGTGTGGAATGCAGGGACCCCACCCCCACGCTGTAGGGTCATCACAGAAGCCCTGCTAGCTGTGTGGTCCCTTACTGAATGGGTTGTGTGAATTAATAACTCCGGCAGGTCAATAAAGGCCAAGACAACGTTCTAAGATGGAAAACGTGGATGTCTAAGGCAGAGGGTCTGGCCTCACGTGGCTGACTGACTGGCCTCAGTCTCCCATCTCTCTCCTGGCACCTTTCTCCTAAGACCCCAGCACATGACATCTAAGTATTTTATTGAAAGGAAGGCCCACCATTACATGGGCCTTAGTACACAATGAATAGAACTTTACAAGGCACTCCCAAATTCAGCTGACTGACTTGATGCCTTTTTACCCGCCTGTCAAGTCCCGGCAAGGTCTTCCCTGTGTGGTACTTAGGCTGAGGGAGGACCCGTAAAGTTCCCCCATTAGCAATAATACAAACAGATGCTTTCAACACAAATATCTCAGTGGACAGAGTCAACATTAGAAGGACAATTGCTTCAATCAAGGACCACTGGGTCTGCACCCCAGAGACCTCACCTAAGAAGCTGGTTCCAACAGCTAAGGAAGGTGACCTTCCAGCAGTGCCTCGGGTTGCTGGATAAGCCACTTATGACCACACAGAAGGGTGTGTAGTTTTACAATATTTGAGAATAAGTTCAAATATACTGCAACAGAGTTGAGATGGAAACGGGTCAGTAGTAAGCCCAAACAGCAGTGTTTCTATTAGAAACCATAAACAAAACACAGGTTAAGTGGATTCCAGCCATTTTGGTTAAGAAATGGATTTGATGGACGTGCGGACAGTTCTACTTATTTTCTGTGTGCGTGTGTGAGCGTGTGTGAACGTGCGTGTGAGTGTGCGTGTGTACGCATGTGTGAGCATGTGTGTGTTTGTGTCTGTGCATGTGTGAGTGTGTGTATGAGCATTGTGTGAGTGTGTGCGCATGTGTGTGTGAGCGTGTGTGTGTGTGTGTGGGCATGTGTGAGCATGTGTGTGTGTGAGCATTGTGTGAGTGTGTGAGTGTGTGTGTGAGCGTGTGTGTGTGTGTCTGTGCATGTGTGAGTGTGTGTGAGCATTGTGTGAGTGTGTGAGTGTGTGTGTGAGCATGTGTGTGTGTGTGAGCATGTGTGTGTGTGCATGTGTGTGAGTGAGCATGTGTGAGCGTGTGTGTGTGTGAGCATTGTGTGAGTGTGTGCGCATGTGTGTGAGCATGTGAGTGTGTGAGTGTGTGTGTGAGCGTGTGTGCATGTGTGAGCGTGTGTGTGAGTGTGTGTGCGCATGTGTGTGTGAGCATTGTGTGTGTGCGCATGTGTGTGTGAGCGTGTGAGTGTGTGTGTGTGTGAGCATGTGTGTGAGTGTGTGTGCATGTGTGAGCCTGTGTGTGTGTGTGTATGCACGTGTGTGCGTGCTTGCACACAATGTTCATATGCACGTGTGCACGTAGAGGCCAGAGGACGATTGCAGGAATCATTTCACACCAGTGTAGGTCCCAGAGATCAAACTCAGGTTTTTATCTGCTGAGCCGTTGTGCCAGTCCTGATGTTCAATTTGCAAAACAGGAGAGGAGGTGCACTGTCACCTTTTAGAGCTGTCTGCCATGTGCCGGACAGGAAAAGGGGGGAAGCCGGCCTGCCTGAGGCCAGTGGCCTTCGACAATGGCCCTGGACCCTGTGTCCCAGCGAGTGAGATCTGATTGCCCTGAGCTGCAGGCACAGGCTGGTCTCGGTTCTCATTGTCTACTTACAGAAACTGGCCAGCGAGCGTGACGCCCTCCAGACAGAGATGGAGGAGCTGAGAAGGAAGCTTGAGGGCGTGCGGTCTCGGAACAAGGTGCTATCCAACGAGGTGAAGACCCTCAGGAGCCAGATGGCGACCCTGGTGGAGAAGGGCAGGCATGACGATGAGCTGATTGATGCCCTCATGGTACGCAGGCAGCTCAGATGTGCGTCCTGCACTGAAGCCCCGGCCTCTGGGATGGAGCAGCCCAGGGTGTCTGGGGGAGGTGGCTGTGACGCTGGTACCCTTGGGTTAGGGTTAAGGTTAGGGGTCAGGGTTAGGAGGAGATGGGACCCTATAATGGGTAGGACGTGCCTACCTCTAGGGAGCAGCAGACTGCAGGGTACCTGCCCTGTGGGTACCTCACTGACAGCGCTATGCCTGGATTTTCTCCTGAAGTGAAAGCCGCCCACTCCTGTCCCAAAGCAGTAAGCCTCTGTCCTTAGAGTCTCTGGGGACACGCCCAAGGGACTGGGCCTCCAGTCAGGCGCTGACAGACTTCTCATGAGGGGTACTGAATCTAGGTACGAGACTAGGCCTTCCTCGTGCTCACATGTCTGCCCACCAGCTGGGCACCCACCCACTGAACTACCTTCTGGTACCTAAAGAGCCACCTCTCCCATGATGCTCTTCTTGGTGCCAATCTCCCAGGAGGGAATCTGAGAGTTGGGCCTTGAGTCCCTCCGGGAAGCTATTCCTGGTTCTCAGTGGGCTAGCCAGAGGAGGATAGGCCCTCCTGCTAGGGTCCTCTTGGCCTAGGGAAAGTTGTGTGGCTCTGGGGAGGAGAGCTGACTGCCCTGTCCTTCCCTGCACAAGTAGCCTGAGCCTGCCTCCCCCAACCCCACCCCACCCCCGCCCTCTGGCTCGACCCTCAGGACCAGCTAAAGCAGCTGCAGGACATTCTGGGTAGCCTGAGTGTGCAGGAGGAATCAAGGCGCACCTCCCAGCACCACCTGGACCAGAAGGTCAACAGCGAGGCCCAACAGAGCAGCAGCCTTGTGGCCCAGCTGAGGGCCATGGTGGCTGAGCGCGAGGCCAAGGTGCAGCAGCTGGAGCTGGAGATCGGGCAACTCAGTGTTCAGGTGAGCAGGGCTACCAGCCGGTGCCCAGACAGCCCCTCCCCCTTACCTTCCACTCTCTTCAGCACTGGCTGCACTGCACGCCACGCCCTGGTCCCACCTGGACCCATCGACCTTCTGTCTGGTTCCGCGCACTGCTCCCTCCTAAATCACCAGCCCCTGCCCACGACCACACCACCCTGAGCATGTCTGACCTGGTCTAAGACACCAGCCCGCTCCTGCCCTTGCTCAGCTTAGAAGCCACCCCCGGTTTCCTGTCACCCTCAGCTTTACCAAGGTCTCGAGGATCCAGACTCCTACCAGCTCGCCCTTTCCCACCTGCGGCTGTGGCACTCATCTTCATGATCCAGTGTGGCCGCTGCCGCTCCAGCCAGCACGCTCACATTGCAGCAGTAGGATGGCCACACTTTTTAATTAAAAAATTTAAAATCTTTGACAATGTCATACATGTATATAAGATATCTGGGTCATTTTCACACCTCCGTTACCCTCTCCAACTCCTACCCATCCCACCCCTCCCACCCCACTCCAACTCCACTCCGACTCCCACCAACCCATTCTTCCCATCAGGCTCCCTCCTGCTTTCATGTCTTCTTTGTGTGTTCATGGGACCCACTGAGTTCAATTAGGGTTGTAGTAGCTTGCTAGGGCTTAGTAACTGAAGAGTGGGCAACTCACCAGTAGCTGCACCACTGAAGAGAGTGACCTCACCCCCAGCAACCATTGGCTGTCAGTAGTTCCTAAAGGGGTGTGGCCTTATGAGCCCCTCACCTCCCCATGCTGGAATGTTGACAAGCCCTACTCTGTAGGCCTTGTGTAGGTAACCACATCTGCTGTGAGTACATGAGGGCAATGACCATGTCATGTCTAGAAGACCGTGCTTTGTAGCTCTCCTCCCATCCCCCTTTTGTTCCTTTTGAGCCCTGGAGAGGGGAGTGTAGGTGTCCAGTTTAGAGCTCAGAGCTCAGCCACTTATTCCCAGACTGTAACCATCACTCGCTGCAAACAGAAACTTCTCTGATGAAGGCCAAGACTAGCACTAATCAATGGACATAACATACCTAGAAGGCAGTTTGAAACCATGTCCATTTAGCAAAACAGCAGTAAAAGGTCCCTCCCTACGGTCTGTGACCTCCCCAGCCATAGGCTTTTGCCCATACTTACAGTATTGGGCATGAATTACAGCCTGTGGAGCAGGCCTCAAATCCAATAAAAAAAAAAATTTATTGGTTACCTCCATAACAGTCACGCCACTGTTCCCCAGTGGGCACATTGTGCCTCGGAGATCGTGGCTAGGCGTGACCTTTGATAACACTGTCCCCTCAGCAGTCTCCACAGGACCTAGCACAGTGAGTGCTGGCCAGCACAGTGGAGCTCCCAGCTTTCCTCCAGCTGGAGTTCTGTGTCCTCCAACCAAAGTGTATGCTGTCTTCAGCAGTGGGATCTTACCGTCTCACCGTAGGTGGACAGTTGATAGCAATGCCGATGGGCTGTGTTGTTTTGAGAGCCTGTGAGGCCTCTCTGACCAGCAACGTGGAGGGAGGTGCCCCCTGTCGGCACTGCGATTTTGGCAGCAGTCTTGTACCCCACGCAGGGCACCTCTTTTTACTATTTTCTGTATTTTTTTTTAATTGTCTTACAAAATAGTATTTTCCATACGGCTTTTTCACACATCCCTGGCTTCGGTTAATACCCATTCCTGCCTAGACCCCCCCCCCCTAGGAGCCCCCTGACCATATTCCATTCAGATCCCAGAGCTCAGTTCCTGCTCTTGCAGCCACCTGCCCTGCGTCTTCCCATCAGCCCTCCCCTTCCTGCAGTGTTGTCGCTCGGCTCCTCCAATTGCACATACTCCCTTCCTCCCTGTTGCCTCACCCTGGCCAGCTGCCCTCTAGGGTGCAAGTGGCCATGAGCTCCTCCAGGAAGCCCTGGGCCTCTCTCAGCTCCCCAGCTCTCCCCAAGCTAACCTCCCCTCCCTCACACCGTGTGCCTGTTTTCCCTGAACTTCACGCAAAGGGCACAGGCCACAGGGCCTCGGTGCCTGCTGCCGTGGGACCTTGCTGAACTCCAGCGGATGACGTGTCCGGGTCAGACCTGGGAGCCTGCCCAGGGTTGCTCAGTCAGATGCCCTCGGCTCTTAGGGGTTCCTCCTGTGCGAGTGTCTGGATTGAGGAGTTGGTGACTTCTGGGGGAGGAGTCTGGGTCAGGCATACAGGTCTACCCCTGTAGACCTACTGTGGCGGTGGACATGTGTTACAGAGCAGCACCAAGCCATGTTTCTTTCTGGGGCCCAGGGTCCGGTCAGCGCTGCAAGATCTCTGGCCTCTCCCAGTCAGGCTGCCACTGACTGACTTGTCTGCTGTGTCCATGCAGCCTGGGGCTGCAGGAGTGGCTGAGGGAGAGCTCTGGGCATCAGGCAGGCGGGGGACACTGCCTTGCCATCTCAGTCCTGGTTTCCTGGGGAGGCGTGCACAGAGCATTTAGCACCATCACCCACTTCTGCCCTTGGTCTAGGTACCCAAAAGAGGACACGTTCTATCTTCACCAGATACAGCTGCACATCCCAGTTTTCCCAGAATTCCTGGGGACATGCCATGCCAAGCTGTTAGAAGCCACACTCACTGCTGTCCTTTGATGGCGGCCCAACCTCCTGCTAAGGATCTCCTGGGCCGATAGAGGGCGGAGTCTGGGAAGCCCCACTTCCACACAGCCTCTGCCCCTGCGCCCAGGCTCCTGAAGTCCAGGTGTGAGGACTGGTGACAGCACTTACCTCTAGTCACACTGTGTGCTGCGGGCCACCCAGGAAAGCTGGTGCTCACAGACATCAGCCCTGACCTTCTGTGGCTCTGGCCTGTTCTGTCCTCACTCTGGAGCACCCTTCTGAACAGAGGCATTGTGAGATGTCATTGTTATGCAAGCAGTCCCCTCTGCCCAGGCCAGCATTCACCCCAAGAGAAGCTTCTTTCACCCCTGAAAGCTGGAAACCGGCCACGGCACTCCTGCCTTCCCCAGCCTCTGCACCAACGCCCTGACATCTGACCCCACATCTGTTCCCTGCAGTATCTTCACAGTAAAGGAGGGGGTGAGGGGGCCAGCCCCACCCATGCCAGGTTCTCTGAGGACCAGACCCTAATATCCAGCTCTCCGGCCTCGGCAGGCGATCATGTTGGCAGGCTAGGATCTTCTCGGTAAGGAGACACAGGATGGAGGATTGTGAGGGATGTGTGTGTCATTCAGAGAAACGGTATCACCCTGCTTCCTCTTAAGGAAGGCCCCTGAGTGCAGTTTTGTTTTATTTATTTTGAGGCAGAATCTCACTAAATAACCCTGGCTGGCCTAGAACTTGATATGTAAACCAGGTAGGCCTCGAACTCACGGAGATCCTCCTGCCTCTGTCTCCCAAGTGCTGAGATTAAAGTCATGTGCCACTGTGTCTGGACTTGTTTTGTTTTTGTTTTTGTTTTGTTTTGTTTTTGTTTTTAACACAGGGTTTCAATATCTCAGGCTGGCCTTTAACTTGAGATATAGCTGAACATAACTCTGAGCTCCTGATTCTCCTGAATCCACCTCCCTAGTACTAGGATTACAGATATGTGCCACCACCAGTTTATGCAGCACTGAGAATAAAACTAGGGTCGTGTGCATGTTAGACAATTAGACCACCCCAACACACACACACACCACACATACACACACCGCATACACATTCACACACATACTACACACACCGCACACACCATAAGCAATACACAAACACATACCACATGCCACACATACACACATACATACATACACACACACACACATACACACACACACATACACATACACACACACACACATACACACACACCACACACACACACCACACACACACATACACACACCACACACACGCATACACACACCACACACATACACATACACCACACACACATACATACACACACACCACACACATACACACACACCACACACATATACATATACACACACACACACACACACACATACACACACCACACACACATACACACACACCACATGCACACACACACACACACACACACACCCCACCCACACATACACACACATACATACACACACACGCACATCTGGAACTCTGTCATATTGTCCTGGCTCCTGTCACAGGAAGGCACCGTCAGCCCTGGGTCCACTCCAAACCCTGCTTGTGCCGCTTGTCCAGCTCCTGCACCAGCCTCAGACTTACTCCTAAGTCTCTCAGACTCGCAGCTGTTGAACTGCTTGGGACTCTGTTTTATCTTAAACAAGGAAAGGCAGCCAATCCGTGGGGACACTTGAGGCCCACATGGCCTCCTCCACAGGCTCACTGTGGAGCCCAGCAGCGCCCACTCCTGCTCGGCTAACGTCCCCTTCTGTCTCCACACAGCTCTGTATCCAGTCTGGGCCACACGCTGGTGGAATCTGCTCTCACGAGGCCGTCCCTGCCTAGTCCCCATGGGACCTCTCCCAGGTAGGAGCACAGAACCCCTTCGCTCTCAGAGCTGACTGCCTTCCCTTGCTCAGCTCCTTGGCCCATTAAAATGATGGAAGACTGAGACCAGGCAAAGTTCAAACATTCTCCAGGGTTACAGAAGGCCGGCGAGGTCTGTGGCAAGGCCTGATGCGGTAAACAGCTTCCCAGCTAGACCTTGGCCTGACTGCCAGGCTGGGCCTCTTTCCTGCTACCAGGGAGTTGGCACGAGGATCCTGGCTGGCCCACCTTCCGCAGTCTTCTCTTTCTGCTGCGGATCCTCTGGGGAGAGCACCCACATCATGTGGCCCCCACACCGAGTCACTGATATCCCCTGAGCTCTCCAGCCCTCCTCTGTGGGTATAGCCGGGCTCAGGCCTTAAAGACACCCTTTGTTCTTCTCGTGGGCACGCAGACAAAGGATGGCTTGTCCTGCCCGCGTCCTTCCCGCTGTCCGCTGGAAACTCCTGCTGTCAGCACCTCCGTCCCCTTACGCAGGTCAGCTCGGGATCCAGGCGAGGCCAGTGTGTCCACTCTCACTTGAGATTTACCATGGGCAAGTTGTCCTCTCTCTGGGCTACTGTGACACCTCGGGCCAAACGTTGACTGGAGACCATCAGCCAAGGCCAGCCCTTGACACTGGCAAGGAACCAGGCCCTAGAAACCGTGTCCTGTCCCCCTGGGCCTCCGTAGGGACTGACAGAAGAGGTACCAGTGCCACTAGCAGAGCCAGGCAGGGTGGCCTGGGCTCCCTCCCCTCTGGCCATCTCAGAACCGCTGAAGGTCCCAGTCCCTCCTGCCACCGTATTAGAATGTGTATTGGAACGTCAGATGACCTCTGCCCTCTGTCCTCTACTCCGGCCCCAGGTTCTTGGACTCCCCGGAACAAAAAGTCTGGCAGGCACAAGCTGCGGAAATGAGGGCCCTTTGGCAGGCTGCCGAGGTGGAGCGGGACCGCCTCCACGAATTTGTCAGTGTCCTGCAGAAGCGGTAACACGCGGCACCCACCAGCTCTCTGCTGGGCCTCTCTCCCTGGGTGGGCTCTCTCAGTCACACCTCACAGGCCCCTCCAGAGCCCCACGACTCTGGGATCTGCCATCTGGCAGGACTGGTTCTCAGGGACAGCCCTGTTTTCCTTCCGTGCACCCCAAGGACTGTAGGGCGGGAACCCTGGGGACTGGCTGTGTAGTGGACACAGACTAACCCAAGGGCTGAGTATGCTCTGAGATGCGTAGCCGTCCCCTCAGAGCTGCCAGCGTCTCCTGGGGAAAAGACAGCCCGGCCTGATGCTGGCGGTGGGCAGGGACAGGAGGTGGCTGAGGTGAGGCTTCTGGGAGGCAAGAAGGGACGCGGTCGAGGTGCACAGTGGGTCCAACTGCCTCCAGAGGGTTGCTGCTGACTCCATTCAGTCAGCGCCCCTGCTCACGCGGCCCCAAGAACTGCAGGTACCGGGCCAGTGCAAGAGCCAGCATGTGGTCACTGTCCTGAAAAACACAAAGGACGCCCCAAGCCCCTGCCCTCACAGCAGCGCCAGGTCGGTCAGCGGTCTCTGATGACAATAGAAACCAGTTCCTCCGGAGCCCAGTGAAAGGAAGCTGCCGGGAGCAGAGCAGAAGAGCCTGAGCAGGGGCAGGGGTCTTGGTAGCGAGAGCTCAGGGGCTACTGTTCTTGCACCCACATTTTCTGGGAGTTCTAGGCCCCTGTCCACCCCCAAGAGAGGGCAGGCAGACTGGAGGTGCTCTCAGAATGGGGAGAGGGGTTTGCCGAAGGAGAAGCAGGGTATCGCTGCCAAGGGAGCGAGGGCGGCCGGCACAGGGCGGTGAGAAGCCGCACACGCGTGTTCTCGGGCACCGAGAGCACCAACTCTGGCTGTATTCTGTCAAAAGGCAGCCGTGGCCCCCATTCCCTAAGTCACGTCTGTGGTGGAGGGTGGCCCAGTTAGCCGGAGCTGCAGAAGAAGCCATCCCGACTCAGGGGCTTCCAGCACAACTGGTCCTTTGGAAATCCTGTACCTCACTGGAAACTGCCGCACGTGACGGCAGCTAGGGGCACTTGTATGGCCTCTCTCGGCCACAAGAGGGGCAGGTTGTCTCAGAAAGGCCCTGAAGCGGCCTTTCCTAGGCCCTCACCACACAAGGCTGAGCCGAGGGTGAGACGGGAAATCGGCCAGGGCACGCGTAAGGAAGGGCAGGCTCTGTGAGTCACAAGCACCCCTCAGCTGCCAGGATCCCTCAGTCTCGCCTGCTGCCCTGTGTCGTTTGGGGGCTCCGTGAGACTGTCCTCAGAGCAGCAGCCAAGGTTGTCCTTATCTGCTGAGCGTTAGCAAGAGGAGGGATCCCCAAGCCAGGCCCCGTCCTCGGCCTTCCTGGTAGTTAGCCCTGCTTTCCCTCCGTGTAGGTTTTTGTCTCTGTGCTCCCTACGGCTTCTGGCCGCCCTCACCCACCCTCACCCAGTTCCCAGCCTCTGTTAGCCTGGAGAGGTGTTCTGCTCCGCTGGGACCCCTCACCCCAGGTGCAGTCAGGAAGAGCCCTGACTGGACCTCAGCTTCTCCCTCTTCTATTCAGACCTGGACCCAGTGGCTGAGAAATAAGTTATTCCTTAGATTTGTATCCATTCTCTCCTCTAGAAAGAGTTTGGTTTTGTATCTATTTCATTGTGTGTGCATGTACATGTACAGGAGTGTGTGTGTGTGTGTGTGTGTGTGTGTGTGTGTGTGTGTGTGTGTGACAGAGAGAGAGAGAGAGAGAGAGAGGGCGCACACAGGTGAGAACGCGCCCAGGGCAGGCTTGTGGAGGTCAGGGGCAGCTCTCAGAATTGCAACAAGTGCTTTTACCTGCTGAGCTGTTTGTTGGCCCCATTTCCCCACTTGCTTACAGCGAGAGGGGCTGTCTCCCATGGCAAAGGTCTCTGGACACGTCTCTTTTTAAAAGAACGTGGTTAGCTTTGGTGTTGTGTTTTGTTTTGTGATAACAGTCCAAATGTAGCCCAGGCTAGCCTTGAACTCATGACCCACCTGCCTCTGCCTCACCCGCCCCCAGCCCCCAAGCATTGGGTATTTGCTGTGTCTTGACATTCCCTGTTTGCTGTGATTGGTCTCCGCTGCTTTTTCTCACCTCTTGCGCCTCACGCGGGATGAGCTGCGTTGTGTCCTCTGTTCCGTGGGCCTGAGTTCTAGCACCGTCCTGACTTTCAACACAAAGCTCCCTCAGCGGTTCCCATCTGCACTGCCCCGCCCCTGGGCTCTCACGCTGCCTCTTGCGGTCTTCTGCTCGCGCAGATGTGTGCTCCAGTCAGTGCCGCTGAGGAAATGTCGGCTTTCTGGGTCTCCGTTTCTAAAAATATTTCATGGTGCCTTTCCCTTGAATGAGAACTTCAGAGAAGCTTAAGCATAATATTCCTAAAAGGTGTGTCTACCACGAAACCTATTTTAATAATCGATTTTGTTGCTGCTGCTGCTGGTGTCTAAAATCTGGTTTTGTTTGTTTGTGTAGCCCAGGCTGGCCTCAAACTCCCTATATAGATGAGGCTGACCGTGAACTCCAGGCTCTCCTGCGTCTCTCTCTGCCCCCACCCCACCCTGTGGCATTCTTGCCTTTATTTTTTAAATAATGTTAAGCTCACTTAGTTCTTTCAAAGTCGTTCCATTAGTGCTTGCGGTTTTTCACTTTGTGTGTGTTCATTCGCTGGTTTGGGGACAGGGTGTGTTGGCATGAACTTGTACTCCCAGGGCTGGGGAGGGCACGAGAAATGGGTGCCTGAGCCTTGCTGGATACCTGGCCGAGTCTGCTTGGTCACTTCCAGGCCAGCGAGAAGCCCTGTCTTCAAAGAGAGGTGCATGGTGCCTCAGGGTGGACACCAGGGTTGACCTCTGGCCTCTGCGTGGGCGTGCACATGCACCTGAACGCACATGTGCACGGGAGCCCCTCCACGCGTGCGCACTCACGCACGCTCACACGCGCACACTGTGGGAACTACACCATGCTTTACCGCTTTCCACGGCGCCAGCTGTTGGCTGTGAGTGTGGATGGAATCCGCGGTTAAACAGAACGCACCCAAGCCTTCCCCATGAGTCAGCGGCACGGCTCTCTGCTCCGCCCCGCGAGCAGAGTGACAGTGGCCTTGGGTTTGTTTGTTTTTAAAGTTCTAATTTGTTGTAAGTATTTAGGGTGCACCGAACATTGTGCATAACCTCTGCTTGCTTCACTTGCCGATCCCCGTGTATGCTGTCTCCACATCGATGCGTTTTTGACTCACAGCTGCAGAGGGCGGTCACATGACTTCCCTAACTCACTCAACATTCGTCTCTTTGAGTTACCGGTTTCTAATCCGCAAACACTTTCGTGTGCTTAAGGTGTTTATTTCTGTCCTCGCTTTACTTTGAAGTTTTTTGTTTTGTTTGGTTGGTGTTTTTTGTTTGTTTTTGAGACAGGGTCTCACTGTGTAGCCCTGGCTAGCCTCGAGCTCACGATGTAGACCAGGCTGGCCTCAGATAGATCCCCCTTCTTCCTGCCTCCCAAGTGCGCGCCCTCATCTCCAGAGGCCGCGTCTTTCATTTCGCTACGGTGCTGGAAATGAACCCAGGGCCCTGCACTTGCCGGGCAGGAGTCCTCCCAACAGCCACACCCACCCCTAGGAGCTTTCAAAACTGTGGCTAGCGGGTGACTTTCACCTATGTGTCTTTATCCTCTGCAGAGAGGGTCTTACCGCCATCCCTCGCGGCCTTCCCAACAGACTCTGGTGCCGCCGAGTCTCCCAACAGCGGGTTGCTCCGTTTTGTTTCTGGTTGTAATCGTCCCAGAGAGTTTGAAGCTGCATCTCAGTGTGCCTCCGGTTTCCCTAGTTTCTTTCAAGGGCTGCCGGTAATTTGTGTATCTTGGGGTATTTCTTTGAGGCGCAGATCTTTTTGCCTACTTTTCAGTGGGGTTGTCTGTCTTGAATCCCATTGCTGCTGAACTGCAGAGTTCCTTTCTTTTGCTGGAATTCTCTTTGTTCTGTTTGAAGACAAAGTCTGAGGTGAGTTGCCACGGAGTCATAAGGGAGCTAACTCACCCGGGCGAGTGAGATGGCTCAGCAGGAAGGGCGCAGGGTCGTCCCCTGACCTACACACGCACGCTCCCTCAATGAGCAGCAGACCTAAGAGACTCAGGGGGTTTGCTTTGCAGCATCTCCTGGAGGCTTCCCTTTGACTTCCTCCTGGTTTCTGAACCGTCCATCACTTGCTTAGAGGATTCTAAGCTGTTGTTTAGAATCAGCCCGGAGGGCAGGCGTCTGTGCCGTCTTCAGCCTGGACCCCGCCTGTGCTTCCAGTTCTCCTAGGGCCCAGCTCTCCGCTGTTCCCCAGTGCGTCTGCCAGCCCTGGGCACAGGGTGGGCCCCCATGTGGACACCTTTCTGGGGACATAGCAGCCACTGGCAGTCCCCATTCGTGGAGCTCCTCCTGTCACCCGATGCCCCTGCTTCCCGTACACCCTCTTTTTCTCCATGGCATCTACCCCTTTCTTACATGATACTGTGCCATGGGAAAGTCCAGCGCAGGTGACTCTGGGGGACTGTACAGCTCAGCCGTGGACGGCAGAACGTGCATGCCCCTCTCCCCACCAAGTCCTCATGGGTGGGCTTTTCAGGAGGCTGAGTTTGAGGCACGGGTGTCAGCCCCACACACCAGCACTGTTCCACTTGCATGACTGCGGCCACCTTCCTGCCAGCAGGCCACCCAGGGGACGTCACACAAGGCAGGGCCTTGGTCTTCCTGCAGACCTCTACCGACATAGCTATGGACCAGCGCCATCTCGCTACCGCTGTGGACAGCAGCCAGACCAAGTTTGTATGTCACTTTCAAACCTTGGCCCTCGCCTACCCCAGCCCATGGTCCAGGACCTTGGTTTGAGAGACAGGCTTGCTGAAGCCATTGTTTAGAAACCTTTATTCTTGCCCTTGTGTTGTCTGTGTTGTCATGGTATTGTCCTGGGTGACTGGCCCCAGGACCTTCAGACTAGCCGTGTTCGTGTTGCTGCCTGGCGGAGCCGACGGAGGTGGTTTAGGTCTGTAGTAGCCAGTGCAACCACCGCTCACCACAGAACCTTTCCAGAACCTGGCACAGTCCTGCCGTGCCTGAGGAGCAGGCGCTCGTATTGATCTTCACTGACTTTACCGGCTACACGTGGTGCCAGGCCGGCAGCCGCCACGCCAGGCAGCTCAGCTCAGTCACGCGCTATGGCAAGAGCACATCCCCACCCGCCGTCCATTTCCTCCGCTTGGCCTTTGGGCTGCTGTGCATGCATCCTACTGTTGCAGACAAGGTTCCGAGACCCATGCACCCGTAGCTGCCCGCTGCTCATACAGCTCTCGTATACGGTGTTTGTTCAGAGGTTGGGTTCTCACCCCCGCACCGTACGTACACTGAGGACTTCTGGGCTGCAGCTCTGATCTGCCACCGTTCCTAGAACCTCTACTTGGGTTGCACCTGAGATTCCTGATTCGGAGTTTTTAGTGGCACAGAAACCCAAAGTGCCTTATGAAGCCCAGCAAGGCCAGTAGGGTGGAACTAGCTCCCGCGTCAAACGACACCATAACAGGGTCGTCGAGGCCTCGAGTTTGCAGGGGGTGTAGAGGAAGCACCGTAAGAACATAGGGGACTCACTAAGCTCAGGGAAGCAAGGCAGTAAGGCCGTGCCGTGTGCCCTGTAGAAGACGGCCCGTGAATGCCTTATAGTGCCTCGTGGGCCCCAACACAAGGTAACCTGGGTAATAACTTCTGCTTGTAAAAGCAGAGCGATTTTCTTACCTACCTTAAAAGAGCCATGGGGAATGAGTTAGCGCAGTGATTCAAAGCCAGCTTTGAGGGTAGAGGGGGCAGTGCGCCCTCTAAAGCCATCATGAGGAGGGAGGCAGCTCTGGGGTGGGCTTGGAAGGGGACTCTCCCCCCCACCACGGATTCTAGATAGGAACCCAGGTCAGCCAATGCTTGGATTTCATCCTGCGGTGCCTGGGGCCTGCCGGCTTCATCCTCACGGAGCATGAGACAGTGGCCTTGTGTTATTTTCAGCAGCAGTAGGAAATGGATATCCCACCTTCTCATCTCAGCCGAGGAGGGGAAGGTGACTGGGTTTGATAGGAGATCACAAAATGAAACGGAATTCTCATTCAGCGAGCCCGCACTTACGCCTCAGAACTAGCCACGTGTGCATCTGCGCAGTGTTGCGGGAAGTTCCAGGCACAGCAGCAGGCACACCGACAGGTGGTTGCTGAGGGCAGGAGAGTGTCCATCACTGTGGGGTCCAGGGAGGGGGCAGGCGGCACCCGCCTGCAGGGTGTGAGGCTCCTGTCTGCCGGCCAGGTTGGAGGAGAGCAGCGGCAAGCTGCTGGAAGCCGAGCGGCGGCTGCAGGAGGAGCGCCAGCGCGCGGTGCTTCTGGAGCAGCACCTGGAGAAGATGCGCCTAGAGCCCGCCAGAACCCCGGGGTCCCAGAAAGCCACCAGGAACAAGCCAGGTAGGTCCCGATGGGTGACAGCCCCAGGGGCAGGCAGGCGCCTGTGCTCTTCTTCAGGGTGAGGAGGCTTCTTGTCCCAGTCACAGCCTGGGGGAGGGGCTGGGGCCAGTGGGAGCCACCCAGGAGCCCGCCAGAGCCTTTGCTTGGCCTTGGTGCAGGCTCATCAAGCCCTGATCAGAGCTAGTGGTGCAGAGCAGCATGGGCAGCTGTGATGCTCGGGCTTCTGGGACAGGGCTCAAGGGGGACCTTCCAGGCCCGGAGGCCCGAGCTCCTTTCTTGGGTGCCAGTCTCCTCACCCAGGCAGCTTCTGTCTTGTGATCCACTATTCCTGAAGGGCCCCTGCAGCCTCTGCCACTCACTGGCTCTTGGGGAGCGCGGCTCTCCTGCCGCCCCACCCCCACCCCTGGCTTGCCCCTGGACAGCCATGAGATGGGTCAGATTGGGAAGCCACTTCCCCGAGCAGGGGTGGAGGGGAAGGAAGGAGCACACATGGCCAGTGGGTGCGGAGACAGTGTGGAAGCTGAGCCACTCTCAAAGGAACAGCAAGGAGGCAGGAGACTGGGCGGCAGTGGGAAGAAGTCAGAGACGTCTTGGGAGTCCCCAGTCGGTGACCCGGTCACATAGGCTCTGAGGACAGGTCTGAACCCATCAGTCCCCACAGTGCCAGGGCAGTGCTTCCCTTATCTTATAGGTGAGGAGGCCAGCTCAGAGAGGGCCGCGTTTATCCAAGGCCACACAGCGGGGTGAAGGCCAGTTCTGCAGATGCTGGGGTTTCCCAAAGTCTTTTTAGCTTAGAATATTTTGATGCCATGACATCATCACCCAAGGTCATAAGTGGCTTCGTCCTCCTTCTCTGAGCTCTCTCAGCCACTGACCTAGTCACCCATCGCTTTCTAGTATAAAGCTGCTAATCTGGATGGGAACCAGTAGGGAACCAGGATGTGGGGGGCATCAGAAGCAGTAACGACCCAGGCTTGGGCTCAGCTCTCAAGCCAGCCCTAAGGCCCACTGTCTTCTCTTGGTACCAGCAATGCGGTAGAGGAAAGATGGAGCAGCCTGGTGAGGACCACTGTGGCACAAGCAGGCAGAGCCAGGGCCGGGCATGGGCAGAGCCAGGGCCGCGGCCGAGGGCAGAGCAGCCAGTGAGGACGCCCAGAGAGAGGCAGCCCCATCCTGCGCCCTGTAGGAAGTGTGATGTCTCCACAAGCTGGAAGACAGGAAGCAGATGCTGAGAGGAAAAGGGAGAGCTGGCATAGTTCTGCCTCACCCCAGAAAATGCATGCCCCCCCAGGGCCTCCTGCGGCAAGTACGAAGCACGACCCACCTGAGAGCGCCAAGAAAGACTCATCCCGCGCTCAGCTTGCTGACGTGCCCATGGAATCTCAGATAGAGGAGCTGACCGCCAGGTGCATCCTCCTACCTCTGCAGAGGGCAGCGATGCTCCAGTCTCCAGCACAGAGACTGTGCTCCTCTTCCTTGCTCCCAGGATCTCGCCAAGAAAGATGGTGGTGCTAAGCCTGGCCTGTGGGGTGCCAGTGCCCTGACAGCCCAGGGGCCCAAGAGAACCTGTGTCAGCACTGGGCTGTGCTTCCACTGTCTCCAGAAGTTACCCCTAAAGAGGAACTGGGGCAGTTGGGGAGCACTGGCACTGGGGAGCAGTTGGGGAGCACTAGCACTGGGGGCAGTTGGTGGAGCACTGGCACTGGGGGGGCAGTTGGGGAGCACTGGCACTGGGGGGCAGTTGGGGAGCACTGGCACTGGGGAGCAGTTGAGCACTGGGGGGGGCAGTTGGGGAGCACTGGGGGCAGTTGGGGGGCAGTTGGGGAGCACTGGGGGCACTGGGGGGCAGTTGGGGAGCACTGGCCCAGTATGAGCACAGTCCTGGGTTCGGTGCCCAGCTCTGGGACTTGGTGGCAGTAGGGGTAGATAGAGCTGGGATTACACCTATGATCCCAGCAGAGGTGGGGGCCGGGGAGCAGCTCAAGCTACTTACCGAGCTTGAGTCTAGCCTTGGATACATATGAGCCTGTCTCAGAAAAAAGTTTGGTAGAAAATAAAATGAGGGGCGTGTAGGAGTCCTGGCGGGTGAGCCTGCTGGGTCAGTGCTGTGGTGGGCACAGAGGAAGAGCCACCGGGCACGTGTCCCCGGGGGTCCAGAGCGGAGGGGCAGATGGAAGGGAACGCCGAGCCACTACCACCACAGCCTCTCCTCTGGGCCCTGCTGGCTCTGTGCACTCAGCCCTGTCTCCCTCTGGCCCAGGCTGTCCATCCAGATGGAGGAGAATGGAATCCTGAGAGACGCCCTGGGCAGCGCCCTGCGTCGGAAGGAGGAGGACTTCCGGATGTACCACCAGACCCTGGGCCAGGTGAAGGGCGTCTTCCTGCAGGCCCTGCGGCAGCAGAAGGCCCACAAGCAGTAGGACGCAGCGCGGCTCAGCTCCCGGAGGGTCGGCCTAGAGGACTGACCCCGCTGTGAAGGCAGCACCTGTGGGACTCCTCCCAGAAGCAGCTGCGCAGACTAGCTGAGCTCAGACCTGCTGAGCAGGCCGCCTGAGCCAGGATGCCCGGCAGGGAGGCCAGCCAGCCCAGGGCATGCATTTCCCTGAGCAGGTGCCGCTGCCTTGTCCCAGGTCCCAGCCAGGGCCCTGGGTGACTGTGGGCTGTCCACACATACATGAGCCCTGTGGTGCTTCCTGATGGGGCATCCACCCGAAACCAGACAGACCTCGCCCATAACCCCTCACTTGGGCCCGAGCCCCGCCTTGGCCATCCCACATTTGCGCCCAGCCTCTCTGTGAATACCGCACAGGGCAGAGCCTTGGGCTTGGAATAACAAGGCTACTTCCGCAGCCACTGCAGCTCTGGGTGAGTGTGTTCCTGCCCCCGCCAGGACGCTGGTCTCTGTGGTAGAGCTGTAGGATGCGGGCATGGGTCTCCATAAGTTGTGCTGCCCCTGACTCCAGAGCTGCGGTCCCCAGCTGAGTGAGGCCCAGAGCTCTGGCCCCCAGGCTGCACAGCTTCGCGCCTCACTGCTCCAGAGGTACAGGTGCCAGAGTCAGCAGGCCATCCGGGCAGGGCTGGGGCTTAGGGCAACAGGTGAGGCTGTGGGGCTCGGCACATGCATAGTCTTCGTTGCTATGGTGAGTTTGGGGATGCTGTGGGAGGGGCCCAGGACACCATCGCCTGAGTGACCGTGGCAGTTACAGCAATAGGGGCAGGTGGACCCAGGGAAGGTCACCCAGGCCATACCCCAGCCACGTCTCACACACAGGCACACGCCTCCACACACAGGCACACGCATCCACGCACAGCCACACGCGTCCACACACAGGCACGCGCGTCCACGCACAGCCACACGCGTCCACGCACAGGCATGCGCGTCCACGCACAGGCACGCGCGTCCACGCACAGCCACGCGCGTCCACGCACAGCCACGCGCGTCCACGCACAGCCACGCGCGTCCACGCACAGCCACGCGCGTCCACACACAGGCACGTGTGTCCACACACAGAGGCACTGGGCAAGGGGTCGCCCCCTCAGATCTATTACTGTAGAAACACTTCCTCCCATGAGACACACCATGTATGTAGTCCACGAAGGACACATTGAGGAGGGTCCCTCCCTGGGATCCCTCAGACGTGTGCTCAGCCCATTCTCAGGGGTCTGTGGGGAAATCCATGTTGTCCAGGGAGTCCTGGACCTCCTGGTGACAGGAAGACACAGCTGAGGCCATCTGGATGAAGTGGCAATCCAGATATGGGCCCCAGCGTCTTAGGGAGGGAGCCTTCCCCTGGGTCCTCTTGACAGGCACTGGACAGAGAGGAGACAGTATGTGACAATGGGAGGGGGAGAGCCGTGGGCACCTTCTGTGGGCCCTGGGAGCCCCGAGAGAAGTCTGGGCATGTGCAGGTGCCCGGCCTCAGCAGAGCCTCTGGGGGTGAGAACCAGGCAAGGACCGCCAGCCCCCCTCAGGCGTGCAGGGAAGTACGGGCGGGTGGGACCCTGTCCTGGCTGCTGCAGACGGGGTCTGTGCGGCTCCTCGCCTGGCTGAGCTGAGGAAGGCGCCCGAGCTTGTGCAGCCTGATCCTCAGCCGGGAGCCAGGCAGGCGTGCATCCACTCAACAGTAGCGTGGCCCCGGGCAGACATTTAATCTCCCCAACCTCCAGGTCTTCGTCTGTGAAATAGCACAGCACCAGAAACCTTGTTCAGAGGGCCGTTCAGAGTACGGCGTCTAGCTGATGATTTCCGAGCAAGGACAAGTGTCCATAGATGGCTTCACCCATGCCGGCGTGAGGGGGCGGGGGGGGGGGGGCTGCGCCTGCTTCCACGTGACCTCGTACCCTGCGAGGTCGATCTGCACGGCAGTCCTGACGTGCCCCCTTCTGCAGGCGCTGGACTTAAAGGCCGGTGCGAGTAGCTTATAAAACCTCCAGGCAACTCCAACAGCATGCACAGGGCCTTGTGCCAGGGCCCATCCCCCACCCTGCTGGCTGAGACAGATTCCCAGCGTCCCGCACTGTAGTTCCCTCAGCGCTCAGGGCCAGAGCATTCAGCCCGCATAGAGCAGCGGGTAGCGGCCACCCGGTAAATGGAGCTTCCCCGTTAACACACACTTGTCCCGCAGCGTCCCCAGATGTCAGGGTGAGGCAGAGTTCCCTGGGCACGGAGAACCCCCAGGCCGGATGTGGGGGACAGGGCTCCCGGCAGCCACCATGCATTCAAACACCAGCGGTCTTGCCTTGCTAGGCCTAGGAAGGGCCTGAGGTGAAACTGCCCCGTCAGAGACGCAGGGAGGAGGCTATGGGGGTCGGGGGCAGGTGGAGAAGAGGACGCAGACAGGCGGCCTCCGGCCCCGGGGTGAAGGAGGAGCAGATGGAAGCACTCTTAAGGGAAGGTGGGGTTGTCCAGGGACCAGGGCCTTGGGCCTGAGGGCTCTCACTCAGCCAGGGCAGGGCAGGAGGGAGGGGACAGGTCCCCTGGAAGGGTAGAGAGAAAGGAAGCTGGTGACCTCAGGGGACCCCTTGTCCACACCCCAGGCGGGTGCCATGGGTCTGGAGCTTAGGTCCCTACACTGTTCCTCTTGCTAAGGTTGCAAGCTGACTCCAGCTGGCCCAAACAAACTCCAGTGTCACCAAGCCCTTTCCCCATCCCAAGGGAGTCCAGGACAGGGCAGCCCCCCAGGCGTGCCCAAAAGCAGCCTGTCTCACACCCCGAGACTCAGTAAGCCAACAGCTGACCCTCAGCACAGAGCAGTTTGCCTGTCACATGCAGTCTCTCCCACCATCCTGAGCCTAACACACACACACACATGCACGCACACACACACACACAAACACATGCACACACACATACAGAGACACATGCACACGCGCACGCAGACACATGCACACACACACACATGCACACATGTAGAAACCACACAGAGTCCCCACCGGAGGCTTTCCTTGTCCTGCGAAGCAGCCATAGCCAACCCTCAGCGGGCCACTCCCAGGTGGAAAGCCTCATGGTGGCGTGGCGTGGTGGTGTGGTCCTTACTGTGTATCCATCCTGCTTTAATCGGAGCCCATGAGCCGACGAGAACAGGAACTCGGGAGACAGTCATCAGAGGGGCATTCTCCTTTTATTGCAGGGGTCATGGTGTATTTACAGGGTGCAGGCAGGGGAGGGTCATTGGTACCCAAGGATGGGATCCATTGGCTAAGACAAGGATCCTGGAGTAGCCTCGTCCGCGTGTGGAGCTCAGGTCTAAGCGTCAAGGTCCTGCAAGGGCACCTTGTCAGTGAATGGGCTCAGCCCCAGGCTTCCAGCTCCAGCGCAGAGAAGCACCAGCCGAGCCACGTTCCTTTGCTAATGGCCTTCTGTGTCGCAGGCAGTATTTAATATTTGGCTGGGTTCTGGTCAGGGCTAAAAGTGAGGAGCACCCGAACTCCTACCGCTCTCAGAATGGGAAAATCAGTGGTTCAGGGCCTGCTTCGACTCACTCTCAGCTCTGGGACAGCCCCCCCACAACACGGATGCACACACGCACGCACGCGCACACACAACACACACTCATATACAACACAGCGTTCACATAACTGTGTGCAGCAGATGCCACACTGCACACAATGTCACCCGCTTACAGAACACTCGCCCACGTCTTTAAGAAACAGCACACAAAGGCTGAGTTGAAGAGCCTCTGAGGTTTGGTATAATCAGGGCACCCCCTTCACGTTCCTAGGGACCCCTGAGGCATCAGGAAGTAGCTCTCAGTCTCATGCAGGTCTCAGCCCAGTCAACTTCTTGTCCCTTATTTGCTGGGTCAGCGTCTGACCCTGCTGCCCTGGCGCGGGCGGAGATGCTCACTCGTCTCTGCCCCTCTGCCTTCCCACAAGACACTGCATGCTGCAGTGTCAGAGTCACTGGGGAGGGTACCACTGCCGAATGGGCCCTGCTGCAGTGTCTGGCTCCCTATCTGGTCTCTATGGGCAATGAGTCACCGGGTCCCCCAAGAGCCCAGAGAGCCCAGGCATAGTGTACCCCATTTAATAAGTGAAAATTAGAGGCCCAAAGCAGTGGCTTCCACTCTTCAGCCCTCTTGGCACCTCCTGGGGGCATCGTGCTGTGTGACACTCTCCCACCGGGAAGCTACACACGGTTTACTGACCCCTGAAGGAACCGACCTCAGGCCAAAGTCAGGATACAACCAAAGCCCAATTCAGTAAACCAGTGAGCTTTATTGGGGTCACTTATAGGAGCAGAAATGACTCCGAGACGGCTGCCTCACCAAAGCCCACCTCAGCACGGGTGACAGCTCCAACGCTGGGACCCTTGAGCTCACTGCAAAGCCTGCAGGCAGCTCAGCAGGGTGGGGTGTCTCTCCCAGGCATCTTGGTGCTTTTGAGGACCAAAAGCAGTCCTTGACGTTCACATAAGCTGGGAAGCAGAGGACCTAGTGTGTCTGGTCAGTTTCAGGGACTTCCTGAAGCTTCTGAGTTGTGGACTTCCATAGCGGTAAGGACGGAAACTGCTACACAACACACCAAGCGCATGCCCAACACGGTGATCTCACCTGCTCTGGTAAACGTACTGAGTTCTCACCCTGTGATGCAGTCTCTTCCAGAAGCTTCTGGAGCTATCCCTAACTACTCTCCACCTTCTACCTCAGTTTTCTCTCCTACCACCTGGAGATGGTCCTTGTGGATTGTGGGGACATTAAAAAGAGTTACTCTGCATGAATCCTGGCTGTTATTTACTATCCCTGACAACCACTGACTGTGCTTCAACAAGCTGCCCTATTGTCACCCACACTGCCCAAAAGCCAGAGCCTGGCCCACCTCCCTCTTCCTTTGACACTAACCTCCTCTAGAATCAGAATCACAACTGCATCTCCAGACAGCCCCTCCACTGCAAACTCTCGCCCAACACACTGTTCGTGGTCAGAAGCCAGCATCATGGCTTCCGAGTCGGTCTCAGGAGAGCTGCGTCCTCTAGGGCCACGTGTCTGCATGCCTGCCTGCCTGTAGCTCAGGCCCTAACCAGCCTCTGTCCCCTTCCCAGGGTTTATACAGGACCCTGCTGGGTGCAGTGGAACCTTCCTCCTTGTCCGTCCTCAACAGAGCTTAGCATGGGTGAGCAGCAGTCCTGTGACAAGACAGCAGAGCTCCCAGGACCTCTCCTCTCCCTTATGCATGAGAGCAGGCCCATGGAGGCAGGACCTACACCTCCAGCTCCCCCAGGCTGTGGGGTCTCATCCCAGTCGGAGGCCAGACTGGACTCGGGGGCCCCTGCCCAGCAGGTGCTTCGCTCGCTTAGGGATGCTACATCAGCATTCCTTGCCTGTGGAGGGAGCCAGCCTTTCCCACAAACGGGTTCACGGAAACTCCACGCAGGAGGGAGTACAAGCGTAGGAAAAATGAAGAATGACAAACGAACAGGGTAGTCCGTTCCTTTATGGGACCCGAGGAAATGACACGCATGATCGCGCTTTAACATGACACGTGGAGCACGCTTTAGAAGTAAAACGCAGGAGCGTTTTAATAGGGGAATTAACAGTGTACATGTTAAGAAAAGAGAGGGGCAAGAGGGAGACTGACAATGCAATGCGCCTCGTCAGTGGAAAAACCACACCAAGAAGAGAAGGAGGGAGAGACTTACAATATACGTTACCAGGGAAAGGGCCACACCAGAAAGAGAGAAAATTGCTCTGGGAAGAGGTTTAAAAAGCCAAATAGTTTTTGATATGCAGATGTTGCCCAGGCCTTCACAGGTTTCATATGTAGATGCAGTCACGCCCAGGGAGGAGGAGCCGGGTGTCCTTCCTCCTGCAGACTTACAAACTTTGAGGTTATCCTGTTTGCTAAGAAAGAACATCGGACTTAATACAGTTTGCTGAATAAGATCTCCGTCTGCCCCAGAGCAGAGTGCCATGTAGGCAAAGAAGGTTTTTATTTTACAGTTTTAGCTGTCTGGTGCATATTAGTTTTTCTCTCTCTAGGCCCCTTTTGCTTCTGTCTGTTACTATCAATATGATTGGGTAGCTTTACACATGCCAGGACTTAGAAGCCTGCAAGGTATTTTACAAAGACAATTACTTTTGAGTAAAAAATGGCCGCTTCTCCTTCTCAGCTAACACCGGCCAGCTAAGGTATCACTAGGCCATGCAGACATAATGGAAGGCTTTTGTCACCATTACAGCAAAGGGGAGGAAGGGGCAGAATGGCTGGTGAGCCGAAGTTCCCCGCTGGGGAGCCTGGAACCTTGTCGACAGACTTCAACCTCATCGCCAGGGTATGGGGGCTCCAGCACTTGCCCTGCCATTAAGATACACCATCAGTTCAGGTGATCCTGATGGTACTTCTCCCCCCAGACAACTAACTCTGTGTGGGGACAAAGCTGGGATCCTGGAGCCCCTCAGTGCCATGGTCCTTGCCAGTTCGAAATCCACCAGAAAGGCCAGCCACGTCTGTCTAGCCCAGGGTCTTGACACAGAGAGGGGGCCAGACGGGCCTATCCTGGGCACACGTGAGAGGCCACAGGTAAAGGTGGCACCTGGAGTTTCCAAAGCCCAGATGTGCAAGACTGCACATGAAGTGCACGGGAGCCTGGGACTGCGGTGGGGGCAGGGCTGACCAGTAGAGACTGCCTGGAAAGCTTCCTGGAAGAGGAAGTCCTGGCACAGAGCACAGAGGGGAGCACAGGCTTCCCAGGGCTGAGGAGAGGGAGGTCAAGTGAGGTCCAGATACCCTGTCTTAGCCGGTGTCTCCAGCACCCTCTTCCTTCCCCCCCCCCCCCCCCCCCCCCCCCCCCCCGCCGCTCCTGGCAGCTCCCTGCAGCCAACAGCACTGCAGTACTGGGCTCTGCTCCACTCCAGGAAGGGCCACCTCTTCCTCCCCCTCCTGTCACCACCCACGGCTCTAGCCTCCAGGGGGTGGGGGCCCCAGAGCTGGACACACCCCACTGTGGCCCCACAGCTCAGCCAGCCGGACAGACTCACGGTCGGACGCAGGACCCCGGAGCCCCGAGGTGGGCAGTGCGCCAGGGTCCCTCGAAGCCTCTTCAAGGTCAGTGCAAGCTGAGTGTGCGGACGGTCGGAGCTCTTGAGGCCTGTGGTTCCCACCCAGAGCCCTTATCCCAGACCACTGGCCCCGAGGTGGCTGTCCCTCCAGGTGCACCTGAGCCAGTGGTTCTGGGCAAAGGGCACCCGGATCCACAGTCAGCACAGGTCCAGGGGCCCGTCAGGAGGGGTCCAGGCTGGCCCCCAGCCGCTGCCGAGGCCTCACTGGGACACTCCCCACCGGCCATGGGGAGCTAAAATTGGAAGGTGTGGAGTGGGAGGCAGCTGACACAGCTATTCTGTGCGCTCTCCATCCACTCCGGTTTCACTTGATTGTTCCACTAACCTGATCCCATGATTCCCTTCCCCCCTCAGTCACAGAGCAGAGGGTGGTAGGGAGGGCCAAGGCCTGAGGTGAGCAGGGCCAGCAGTGGTCTGGTCTGAGCCGGGACTCTGACGGGGCTCACGGAGAGCACCTGCCCTTTAGAGGGGCTCACCGGTGGCTTCACAGGGTCCTGGCCCTCTCTGGATCAGAGCCCTGGCTGCAGGGCTGGAGGAGACTGACATGCAATTTGGGAGAAGACCTCGGGTGTGAGGAGATGGGGCAAGTGACCCTGTCTCCAAAAGGGCACCACAGCATGTGCTCCTTACGCTCAATTCCAAGTCTGTACCTACACGACCACTGGGCAGACTGGAGGCCAGGCTGAAGAGGGCAGAGGACTTAGGTACTGGCTCAGACCCCAGGGTGGCCCAGCAGGGTAGCAGGAGGGAGTGACCAGGCCCTTCCTGGGCCTGATATCGCTCAGCACCTTGGACAGCAGCCAGAACCCTCCCCGTTCCTGCCTGGCCCTGCCTGGCCCAGCTTGGCCTTCTTCAGGGCCTCAAATAGCACAGCCTGCAGCCAGCAGGGATAGCTCGACACCACAGTACCTCAAGGGGCTCAGTGGGCGAACACAGGCAGGGACTTCGGGTAAGACAGACTACTGCCAGGGCTTGGTGGAGGAATGGGGCCAGGCAGAGCCTGGGGCTACTTGAGTGAGGCTGGAGCTTCGGTGCTAGGGAGGTCCCAGGATCTCAGAAAAGGAGGGAGAGTCAGAGAAGGGACCTTGTGGGCAGGGCTTTTCTGGGGCTAAGGGAGGCTCACTGAGTGTGGGAAACTGACTTTAGAGTCAGGCTCTCCTCCATGGGAAAGAGAAGCCCATCAGAGACAAAGGAGCCATGTGAGGTTTGGACTTCAGAGAACCATCAACGGACGCAGGATTGGCAGCTGCAGAAGAAGGAGGGAGGTGCCTGGGTGGGGGAGTAGAGCAGAGTCCCCTCAGAGGATCCACCGCCCCAGTGAGGGTCCGGAGGAGAAGTCAGGCAAGGCTGGGCTGCAGACCTCACCTGTACTTCTCCTGCAGCCCTGTCCAGGCCATGGGCATCCAGACAGCACTGCCCGCAGCAGAGCTCGGCCTCTACTCCCTGGTGCTCAGTGGGGCCCTGGCTTATGCTGGCCGAGGTCTACTGGAGGCGTCACAAGGTAACAGTTGGGTCCTGGGACAAGGACCCTGAAGGCTCAGAGTTCTAACAAACAGGGCCAGAAATGTAGAGGCTGCAGACCCCGCATATCCTCTAGACCCTGGGTTTGGACACAGTCCCAGCTACACCATTTCAGACAGACGACAAGACAGACAGACACACACACACACAAACGAGGCAAGAAGAGAGAAGGGGGTGCGTGACCTGGACCCAGAAAGCTGTAGATGTAGACTAAGTCTCATGTCCCCTCAGCCACTGCGTCCAGTCTGAAGCCCCGCACTGGAGACCCTGTTCCCTCTCCTCCGGGTGGGGTGGCCCCAGGAAGGGCATCTGAGAGACCACTGCCCAAAGCCCACACTTTGTTCTCAGATGGAGCCCACAGGAAGGCTTTCCGGGAGTCTGTGCGACCTGGCTGGGAGTACCTGGGCCGGAAGATGGTGGGTTCCCACACCTTGGGCCTCTGATCCCTGACACACACCCCCCTTCCCCACTCTCTACTCCTGCAGTTGGAGTTGGTTTTGTGCCTTATGGCAAGGAGGGCTCTGCAGGATCAATGAGGAGGCAGGTCCCCTAGGACAAAATGCACTCAAGCTGGTCCTCTGGTACCTGCCCTCCAGAACTAGGCAGCAGGGGTAGAAGACCAGCAGCATGCTGTGTGCAGGGGGCGGACCTCTGAGGAGCAGGCCTGCTCTTAGGGGCTGTTCACCCAGTCCCTCTCTTCTGTGTTCCTGGGCACCTCCCTCAGGGTGGGTGCAGATACCTGCAGGGCAGGAGCTCACCCTCCCCTCTCCACTGCCTCACCCCCGCCTCATACCTCACGCCTGCCTCACACCCCTCTGCTCGGGCTGTCCAGGACGTGGCTGACTTCGAGTGGGTGATGTGGTTCACCAACTTCCGAAACGTCATTGTCTTTGCCCTCTCGGGACACGTGCTGTTTGCCAAGCTCTGCACGATGGTGGCCCCCCAGGTGAGCTGGGCCTGGGGTACTCCGCCTTCTCCTGCCTGTCCCTTCTTAGCCCCGAAGGCTGTAGGAAGTCCATCCCAGGGTCTCCTCCCATTGTACAGGGAGGTTAACTGAGGCTCACTGAATTCCACAGCTTCGTTCCTGGATGTATGCTGTGTACGGAGTCCTGGCTGTGGTGGGCACGATGGGCCCATGGTACCTGCTCCTGCTGCTGGGCCACTGTGTGGGTCTCTACGTGGCCTCACTCCTGGGCCAGCCCTGGCTGTGTCTCGCCCTTGGTCTGGCCAGCCTGGCCTCCTTCAAGATGGACCCACTTACCTCTTGGCAGGTACACAGGAGCGGAGGGGTTGTCCCCTGAGTACTCCTAAGCATTTTCTTGACCTTTCTGCCTGTCTTCAAGCCTTCGAGGAAGGCTGCCACTCCCACCCAGCTTCCCCCTCGCTCTGATGTTGCTGAGCTAAAGCCGGGCGGCATTGCCCGGCAGGACCACAGGAAAGCTGGAAAGAGGGTTCTCCCCAGAAGCACGGGCCACTAGTGAGCCAGGGGCTTGCTGTCTCCTTCCAGAGTGGGTTTGTAACAGGCACCTTTGATCTTCAAGACGTGCTGTTCCACGGGGGCAGCGGCTTCACCGTGCTACGGTGCACCAGCTTTGCGCTGGAGAGCTGCGCCCACCCCGACCGCCGCTACTCCCTTGCCGACCTGCTCAAGTACAATTTCTACTTGCCCTTCTTCTTCTTCGGGCCCATCATGACCTTTGACCGCTTCCATGCTCAGGTGAGGGGAGCCTCCTTTTCCAGACGTAACTCCGCGGGCACGAGCACCCCATCCTCAGGAAGCTGCTCCTCCTCTTCCTGGGGCCCGTTCGTGGCTCCCCTCTCAGACAGGGCTCTGCCTCTCCAGGTGAGCCAGGAGCCAATGAGGCCGGAAGGAGAACTGTGGCGCATCCAGGCCCAGGCGGGCCTCAGCGCGGCCGCCGTGGTGGCCGTGGACGTCTTCTTCCATTTCTTCTACATCCTCACCATTCCCAGCGACCTCAAGTTTGCCAGCCGCCTCCCAGACAGCGCTCTCGGTGGGTCCCCAGGGCGGGACGGAGGCAGGGCCGCCGCTAGAAATGCTCCCGAGTGTGCAGCACCCGAGGGTGCTAGGCTAGGAGCTGACTCTGTGCAATGTGTAGGATTCGCATTTGTCCCTTTGCCCGAAGCCTCCGTCTCCCAAACTGCAGGTGTCTCTTGAGGAGAGTGGCTGACTTTCAGGGGTCAGTGAGGCCTAGCACACACCTCTGGGGAGATGCAGGGTCTCCATGGGGGTGGGGGTGGGACAGAAACAAGACTCTCTGTCCATGGGGGCATCACTCAGGGCTCAGGATTTAGTTGTCCATATGGGGAGGTCAGGGTGGTGACCCCAGACGCTGATGTCACCTGTCCCCAGCTGGCCTGGCCTATTCAAATCTGGTGTATGACTGGGTGAAGGCTGCCGTCCTCTTCGGCGTCGTCAGCACGGTGGCCCGCCTGGACCACCTGGACCCTCCTCAGCCTCCCAAGTGCATCACGGCGCTCTACGTCTTCGGGGAAACGTGAGTGAGGGGGTGGGCTGTCACTGGCTCCCCACCTTTCCTTGCCCCCCCCCCCACACCCAAAGGCTCTGCATCTGGCAGACCCAGACTCACGTTCTCTCCCGACAGGCACTTCGACTGTGGCATCAACGACTGGCTTTGCAGGTGAGTGGGAGATGGTACCAGCTTTCCTGCCGGGTGCTCAGAGGCCGCGGCCGCTGATGGCTTTAGCGACTGGCTCTGAGGAAGCAGGAGGCAGCGAGGGGGCTGTGGCAGCTATCTGGGGGGCAGGCAGAGCTCTGGACTTTGTGAGGGCCCCAGAGGTGGGAGCAGAGACGGCTTACGGAGATCATGTTTAGTGAGGGTCTCCAGGGAGAATG
Source organism: Cricetomys ansorgei (assembly GCA_026225945.1). Lineage (NCBI taxonomy): Eukaryota > Metazoa > Chordata > Mammalia > Rodentia > Nesomyidae > Cricetomys > Cricetomys ansorgei. The sequence goes on along the minus strand of JAMJFZ010000596.1, from coordinate 2,373,583 downwards.
GAGGCACCCAAATCCCCGCTCCTGGGAAGCAGGATATTTTCCCGCAGGAATGTCTCAGCATTGGGGGGCAATCCTCACTGAGACTCTGGGAAACGTTTAGGTCAAGAGAGACCTGAGGGACTGACAGCCCTCTATCCGGTGAGCATTATGAGCTGGGCGAAGGGTTCCCCGGACCAGGTCTGAGCACCTGCATCCTAAGGACTGAGAGTGAACTGAGAAGAGGGAGGAAGGATGGAAGATCCCGCAGAGAGATACGGAAAAGGTGGTCAGCAGAGATGACACACAGCCATGAGGAGCCCAGAAACCCAGGGGGTGTGAACAGGGGCTCCTGGGAGGCCTGGGCCACGTGGGAAACCAGAAGAGCAGCTTTGGGCAGATGTGGGATGCACGGGACATGGAGGGCGGTTCAGAGGGGCCGCTGAGAGCCAGGACCCAAGGACAGATCTGCCTTGAAAAGCCTGAGGCGGAGAGGGATAGGGGGAGGGAGGACTGGAAAGAGGCTGAAGTTTTCTAAAGAATCAGGAGACTGGGCAAGCCTCCAGGGGACATGTTTGAACTCCTTGTGTGAGGAGGTCACAGGAAAAGTGTAGACTCTGGGGTGTGAACCATTTGTGTCTGAAGACCCAAAGGGCCAGCGCGTCAGGCACAACACATGACGGGAAGAGGGTAGCACTGAAGTGAGGGCAGGAGTGGACACATGCCTGCGTAGAATCGTCTATGCCATAAAGAGCTCAGTTTATTACGGGAGGGTGAATCGTGGACTGTGTGATCTGAGCCACACTTTAAAATAAGATTTATTATTTTATGTGTACATGCGTGGGCCCACATGCATGTTGTATGTATGCCTGTATGCACCGCATGCTTGCAGGCGCCTACAGAGGCCAGAAGAGAGCAATGGACGTCCCGAAACTGAAGTTGGTGGCAGTTGTGAGCCGTCTGGTATGAGTGCTGGGATGTGAACCCAGCTCTGTAAGAGCAGCGCACACTTAGTGCTGAGATGTCCCTCTGACCGCATGAGCGGCTCTTAAAACACTCGTAGAGAGTTGTGGGGGTCAAAGGCAAGAGCAGGACTAAAGAGGCTCCTGAGTAGCAGTGAGAGGGACTCCTGAGCCGCAGCAGGGGTGAGCAGGGGTCAAGACCCGGCAGAGCTTGTAGACTTTGCGTCTCGGGTGTTGGGGATGAGGGGAAGCCAGGATCTTGAGGGAACTACAGCCTACAGCCTGAGCAGCTGTCAGAGGGTGCCGCGGCAGGCTGGGAGCAGGCTGGAGTGGCGACAGGAGAGGCAGTCTCCTGAGTGAGATTGGATCATCTGCAGACTGTTCTGAAAATCTCAGGCCTGGGTGAGACAGAACTAGGAAAGAGACAAATCCAGCCACAGATAAGAAAGTGCAAGTCCGTCCTTCCCTCCGTGGGCAGAGGATGTGCAGGCAGGATGTGCGTCCCAGAGAGCACTTGCTACCCCGCTGTGGGCCTGACCCACACTCCTCCAGGCCCCTTCTCCGTCTTCCCTGCAGATACGTGTATGACCACATTGGCGGGGATCATTCCGCTGTGATCCCAGAGCTGGCTGCCTCTGTGGCCACGTTCGTCGTGACCACGCTGTGGCTTGGGCCTTGTGACGTCGTATACCTCTGGGCTGTGCTTAACTGCTTCGGCCTCAACTTTGAGCTCTGGGTGCAGAAGCTGGCAGAGCACGAGCCGCTGGCACAAATCGAGGTGGGCAGGAAGGTCCAGGGCTGGGATTGGCTGGGACCGGTCAGGTCACGGGGGTGCGGGGAGTCTGCTGCATTCTCACTCAGGCACGCTTGGTCCTAGTGCAGAGCTTTCTCCCTTAGCCTCTCTCCTTTGCCAGGACAGTGCTTCACCTAGTGGGAGCCTGCCTGGGTCTCCCTGACTTCTGAGTGGCAGGGCCTGGCTGGTTACTCAGCTCTTACCACCCCCCTGGGCCTGAGTGACACTGACTGACCACGTCCCTTTCTCCTGCTTCCCTTGTCTTGTTGACACATTCCTGGATGGCAGGCCCGGCTATCGGAGCAGATGTCTCGGAGGCTCCGGGCCCTCTGCGGGGCTGTAAACTTCTGGGCTATCATCATGTACAACCTTGTGAGCCTGAACAGCCTGGAGTTCACAGAGCTGGTTGCCCAACGCCTGATTCTTACAGGTAAGGGATGGGGTGTCCAGCCTCACCTGAAATGCAGGAACCTCTGATCTACCCAGCACACACACAACACCCAGGCACCCAGAGGACTCATGGGGCGGGGGGAGTCTCCAGGGAAGGGTGCTTCAGGTATACTGCTTTCTCCAACAGGCTTCCCCCAGACCACGCTGGCCATCCTGTTTGTCACCTACTGTGGCGTCCAGCTGGTGAAGGAGCGGGAGCGCACCCTGGCCCTGGAGGAAGAGCAGAGGACGGACAAAGAAAAGCTGGAGTAGTTGGGGACAGAGGGCTGGGCTGCTCAGCTGCTCCTGGGAGCCCGACCCGTAGAATAAAAGACTTTTCTACCGTAGCATATTCTGGCTCCTGTCCACGCTGGGCAAGGAGTTGGCAGTTCCAGGCTTTGGGGGAGGGTCATACACAGGCATGATGGGGTGTCCTATGAGGGCGGGGCCACCCGCCTTGACAGCCCAACACGGGTATAAGCCAAGTCCTCAATCTTCAGCCCTCTGGACACTAGCTCTTCATAGCGGCTGACTCTAGACCCTGAGCTAGATCCTCAGAAGGAAGTTTATTATTCCTGAGCTTCGTGGGTCAGCACTACAAGATGACGTTGGTGGAGACTCCCCCTCTGACTGGCATGGACACTGAGTCCCTTGGGAGACTTTACAAGCACACACAGCCAGCCTTGGCAGGGCCAGGACACAGCCAGGGATGCCTGCCTATTTCCCTGCAAAGGGAGGCATGGTAACTCCAGAGAGACAGCAAGAACCAGGCGGCAATGTTCCTTCTCTGACTGGAGTAGCCTCTCTGGCTCACACTGGGAACCAGAAGGGCTCTGACTTCTCCCAGATCCTCTCTGGATCCCACAGGGCCACGTGCGTATGTGTGTGTGTGTGTGCGTGTACGTGCGTGCGCGTGTGCATGCGTGCGCATGTGTGTGTGCGCGTGTGGCCACAGGACAGGAAAGCGGCTCAGTTAGGGCCTGGCACTGGTCACATCTTGGTCAGGCGAAGCACGTTGAGGCGCACAGGGAGGAAGGTGGCGCCGGCCGCGTAGGCGATCTCCCGCAGCACGCCCTCCCACTTCTTCTCTTCCTCATTAAATCTGGGGGGAGGGAAGCGGGGACAAGGGAGGGAGCCTCATCAGCTGAACCGGGCAGTGACCTGCAAGGAGGGTGTCTGGTGCCCTGGGTCCATCTCCAAGAGGGGTCCCCACAACAGGCACCCTAAGAAAAGCAGGCCAAAGCAGCCCTCTCCAGGTTCCCCAGATTCTTCCAGCCCCCCAACTCAATTCTCTCCTCCTCCCGAGGCTTCCGTGGAAGAAGTCTCCTGAGATGAGTGCCTTCTTCCACACCGAGTGTGTGGGAAGAAGAGCTCACGGAGCCTGGATCCAGCCAGCGCCCTTCCTCTAGACAAAGCTCCCCAGGGTCTGTGCTCGGTGACCTGCTGGTGCTGCACCGTGGGGCAGGCCACCACACACCACTGTAGGCCGTGGGCTGTGAGAGGCCGGGTGCGGCAGGGGAGTTTGCTAACCTTGCTTTGGGACTGCTCAGGACGCCCACTCGGCTCCTCGGGGCTGGACTCACCTCCATATGTCATTGAGCTCCGTGGGGACCAGCTCTCCTGACTCAGTCTCCAGAGTGGCAAAGCCACCCAGTGCGTACAGGGTGCCAGCCAGGCTGACCAGGCTGAGCGAGCTGCGCTCCTGTGGGAAGGCCTCAAAGGACGACCACCTGGGGACAGGGGAGGGGTGAGCAATGCAGGGCTTGAGCAAGCCTGGCCACTGTCCCTGCCATCCCAGAGCCCATCACCCTTTTGGAATCCAAATTCTAGGTGGCAACTCTCTCTGGCAAGCTCCTGCTCACTAACTTCCAACCTCCCACAATGCTCTAGTCATCCAGGCCTGCCCTCCCTTTCCCACCTCATCTTCCTGCCCCTCCCCCACCTTGCCATTCGGTCCGGCCTGCAGAGTGAAAGGCTAGCCCTGCTGCACCTGTGGGCTCTGGAGCAGGCCACGGCTGCCCTGATGGCCCTGCACCTCTCCTAGACACCCTGAGGGCTCTCCTGGTGTGCTCACTCACTGGCTTTCTGCCTCAGGAGCTCCTCCTGCACACCCCCAGGGACCCCAATCTACATTTCCTGAACGGACCTTCAATTTGCTGCCTAACCCAAAGGCGTCCCTGACAATTGGCCTCTTGGACTCATTCAAAGGCATCCATTTCACCCTCCCTCCCCAGACACCCACCACTAACCTCCACGGTGTCTGCTGGAGGCATCCCCTCTGCCTCCCCATTCCTCTCCCTGGCCCTTCCCTAACATCCCCAACTCCAGGACTCCCTCACCCCTCGTCACAGCTGCAACCAGACCCACGGCTCTGGGAAATTTCTGCTGTTCTGTGACAGCCAGGTAGGCACCGAGCTTAAAGCCATGAGAGGCATTTCCCTGACTTAACCCTTCACCTCTGCCACCCCAGAACACCCATACCCCTCTCCCATGACCCTCCATCCTCTTGAGCATGACCTTCCCTGGGTGGAGCACGTTTTGGTGTTGGGCACCCACTATACCACCTTTGCTGGATGGGTCTGGCTGACTTCTCTTTCCTGAACTCCTCACTCACTGCTGCCACCTCAGTCTATTGCCGGGTATCGGTCCCCAAATTAAGAAGCTGTCACTCCCAGACCTCACCCTGGGAGCCCTTCTGCAGACTCTTCTGCAAGGAAGCCTTAGGGAAGAGGGACTGCTTCTACAAAGGGCAGACTGCTGACGAAGAGTGGGGGGAGGGGGGAGCAAGGAGCCTACTTGTTGTCCGCGATGCTGTACACCTCTGTGGAGCTGGTAAGCCCCGTGTCTGTCACCCCTGCAGCCACAAAGATGCGGCCATCATGGACAGTGGCCCCGAAGAGCGAGCGAGCCGTCTGCATGGGCGCCAGCTCCTTCCACTCAAACTTCTTGGGGTCGTAGACGCACATCTTGCTTAGACATTTCCTGTGGGGTGGACACGGTGAATGGAGAGAGAGGCTGGGGCGACCACCTGCCCCCAGCCAAGTAGAGGCTCCTCTCCGCCAGCCGGAGCCTCACCTGTCCCTGCCTTTGCCGCCGATGACATAGATGAGGTCCATGTGGGAAAGCACCGCGTGGCCGTATACCGCATAGGGCAGTGGGTCCGATTCGCCCCATTTGAACGACCTAGAGGACGCAGGAGGGGCTAGAGCGTGGCTCAGACCTGCATCAAGTCCGGTTCTCTGCGTTCACGCCCACAACACACTGCCTCGCGCAGAGTGCACGCAGTGCATTCCTGGGGCCCCGCCCCTGACCCCGGGTGCCTTCCCAGCAGCCCACCTGCTCCTCTGCTTGAGGATTTATTGGGGGGCCTCCACCAATGGGTGCGCACCTGTGCAGGCCTCCTGGCTGCTGCACTGATCCCGGCCCCGCCCCAGGCCCCGCCCCAGAGGCGGCCCCACCCCAGACCCCGCCCCGGAGGCGGCCACCCCCAGCCCCGGAGGCGGCCACACCCCAGGCCCCGCCCTGGAGGCGGCCACACTCACAGCCTGTCGTAGCACAGGACCGAGTCCAGGCTGTCCTCACTGTCCTTGAGCTCCCGGCCGCCCACCACGTAGATGGCGTTGAGAGCCTCCCCCAGGCCGAAGAGGCAACGCGGTGAGGGGAGTGGCGGCATCCCCAGCCACTCCGAGTCCAAGTGGTCAAACTGTGGGCAGCGGTGTCCTTGGGTCAGCCACCGCCAGCCTCCTCTGCTCACCTCCCGCCTCAGCTCAGCCAAGTCCCCCAGAGGGGAGTGGCCCCCTCTGAGAGGGAGTTCCCCTGTGGCCTTGGCTCTTGGGTGACCCTCTGCTCCAGCCAGGCTCCACCGTCCTGCGGGCACAGGGGCCCATCTTGGAGTTTTCCGGGTGCTGAACGGTGTGGCCGGACTCGTAATAACAACTGACCACTGCACAGCTCTATCAAGCAGCAAGAGCGGTGTCCCACATAAGCAGGCCAGGGAGAAGAAACTTGGCAGGGCAGCCGGTCTTGGGGAGCTGCCCCTCTCGGCTTAGCCTCGGCACCCGGCTGCCCATCAGCCCCTCGCTGCCTGTACCAGCTTACCTGGCTCTGTTGCTGCCTGTCTACCAACAGTGCCAGCCCCGCCCCCCACATCCATATTTCAGTCCACTGGTGAGGCTCCAAACCACAGGGCCAGGCTGTAGATTTCCCTGCCTCTGAGGTCCCACGGTCACATCCCCAACCTGGACTGGGATCCCCCCACTCCTCCTCCCTCCCGAGCCTCAGTTTCCCCCTAGACAGTGAAAGGAAGAAGGCAAGGAGCTCTTTGTGTGATGACCAGTGTCCAGTGTCCAGGAGTACCCTGTGCAGGTACTTCTGCCAAGGCCCTATGAAGAATCCCAACCCTCACGCAGGGTGGGGACCTCCAGCTCCCCAGATGGCTGCACACTGGGCCTAATGATCCCCAAACACAGACACCAGACTTCCACAGTTCTTTGGACACTGCACGTAAGTAAGCCATTTGCCCTTCGAGCAAGTGGCTGCCAATCAAAGGTCCTAGGCCCAATGACAGTCCCCAAGGAGACACAGGCCCCTCCCACGCCCCCAAAGGTTGCCGCCTAAAACCCAGAACCCAGGACCAATCCCTCCCCCAAGGCTGGCCAAGCACCTGCAGGAAGTAAGCACTCATAGGGTCCTCCTTGTTGTCCTCATTGTAGAAGAGGCCTCCGGCTACGAAGACCTGGTTCTCCTTGGTCACCAGGCTGACGTGGTTCTTGGGGATCTGGGTGGACAGGGAAGCGCAGTAGCACTCGTTGGCGGCTGGGTCGTAGGCCACCGCGCCCTCCTCGCTGATCATGAAGATGAGGTCCTGCAGGAACATGCCGAAGCGCAGGGTGTCGTTGAGGATCCCGGGCAGCACGCGCTCCTCGTCGTCCTCAGCCTTGGCGTCTGCTGCGCCCTGGTTGGCCTCCTTGGCCCGGGCGGTCTCCTCGCCCTTCTCCTTCTTCTTCTTGCGCAGCGTAGTGAGGCGGCCCTCGTGCGCGTCCTTCACCATCTGCACCTTGCGCAGCAGCTCGGGCTGGGCGCGCACGAGCGGGTGGCGCTCCACGCGGCTCTCCAGGAAGGCGCGAGGCAGCAGGCGGCAGCGGATGCTCTCGAAGACGGTGGGCAGCGCGCGCTGGCGCTCGGCCTGCGCCCCGGCGTCGCCGCTGCCGGCCCAGCGCATCACCGCCTCGAACACCGCCTCCTCCTTCTCCACGTTGAGGCCGTCGCTGGAGATGATGGCGATCAGCTCGTCGGCCGAGAGCCCCAGGAAGTCGCCGTCGCGCGCCACCAGCGGGAAGCGCGCGCAGATGAAGTCGCGCGCGGCCACCGCCAGGCGCGCGCAGTCCAGCAGGAGGCCGAGGCGGAAGACGGCCAGGCAGTTGGCCAGGCACAGGCGCTTCTGCAGGAACGACACGCAGATGGTGAAGATGGACGGGATCTGGAAGCGGTGCGCCGCGGCGAACAGGTCCTGCACGCTCGCCTCGTCCAGAGCGATCTCCGACGTGTACAGGTAGTGCAGCACCTGGGACACCACGTCGGGCGACACGTCCTCCAGGCGCAGCTCCCCCGCGCCGTCGGGCTCCTCCAGGAAGCGCGCGCGGAAGTAGGGGCTGCAGGCGGCCAGCACCAGCCGGTGGCACGGGAACTCGCGCTCGCCCACGCGCACCACGCAGTCCAGGAACTTGCCGTGGTCCAGCATGTCCTTGAGGCCGTCCTGCAGGAGCGTCTGCTGGTACAGCCGCTGCTCCTCTGCCTGCTCCAAGCCCAGCGTCATGATGCGGCTCCCTAGATGACGAGGCTGCTGTGCACACGGCTGCTGTCCTGTGTGGCCGAGCTCTGGCTGCGCAGCTGTCTGCCCTGCGCTATATATAGAGGAGGCCCGGACCCTGTAAGAGGAGCCGCCTGGCCTCCTGCACATGACGCAGGGGGACAGCTGGGGAGAGGCCCTCTCCCTGAGCAGCCTTGACTCAGTGCTGGGGGCTCGTGGGCTGAGGGTGGGGTATGTCTGGGCCTTGCCAGAACTGTAAGGTCTGGGTCCTATTTGCCACCAGAACCCGTGGAAGCCTTGCCTCTGGATTCCTTAGTTTAGAAATGCCGCTGCCCATGAAGGGGACTCTTGCCCCAGGCCTAAGTCCATAGAGCAGCAAGCCCCTCTTCTGGATGCCTCTTCCTCCCCGGACCGTATCTCACGTGATCATTCCTTGGTGAATGTGTTCTTGGCTATCACTGTTTAGAGATCTTGGTGCCCACATTCAAAATGGGAAGGGGTTTCCTCTCCGCCCCAGCTCAAGGCCTTCCCTCTCCTTAAACAAACCCCTTTAGTGAATACGGTAGGTGTTTCTCTGTTGAGCCTCAGTTTCCCCTCCCATTCAATCAGGGAGAGAGCTAGAATCGAAGGGATTCAACTCAGCTCTGCTGAGGGCCAGAGTCCCTGGGGTAACGTGCTCCAGGGCAGACTCAGAGGTGTCAGGCCTGCTAGAGAATTAATTTCCTAGGATTCTACTCTTCTGGGTGTTCAGACCTTCAGATTTTTAATATTCTAGGGGAACAACTTCCTGAACCATAATGTTCAATAGCGATATTTCCAAGAGTTTGGTTAGTACTGGGGGACTTTGCCTCTCTGTGGTTTGAGGAGCTGGGCTGAGATGGAGGATGGCCGATCTCAATGCCCACGTTGCTGTGGACTCCTGTCTGCCCGGCAACCAGCATGTCGGCTTTGGCCTCCAAGATTAATGCATTCTCCAAGCGCCAAAGGCTGCAGCTGTGGGTTAAATTTAGAGCCGGAACACTGGTAGGAGGTGTAACAAGCACTCCCCCCACCATGCCTCTGAGTCATTTGTTTATAACCTTGGGCTTGTGGGGGGATAGGAGAAAGGACCTGGGGGGAGGACTGAGTCACCTCCCCTTTTGTGACTCCAGAAACATCACTGCCTTAGAGAGCTGACGTCACCCAGTCCTGTGGGGCACACATCTGGACAGGCTCCAGGGATGGGCAGCCCGTTTTTCTGCAACTTCAAGGGCTGGCCTAGAGCAGGCTGGGAAGGTGTCAATCCCAGCTCTGGACAGCGGGGCGTTTTCAGAAAACATCGCCAGTGATTTGCTGGGTCGCGCCACATGGCTGAGCTTTAGCAGACGCGCCCACCTCTGATGACTTGGGGACCCCCCTCCTCCCAAGCAAACAAAAATGTCTGTGATCACAGCGTTCCTTTTCAAAGACCTGAATAGAAGACACTGACTAAAAATTAATTTATAACCACCAGATGACTTAATTTTTTTATTTTGGGTTTCTGACAGACTCTAGTGCTCACTCCATACCAGGCTTCCCGGCAGAATATTTAATGTGACTCATCCGCCCATCCAGAGCCCACCATGTACTGTAGTACACAGAGCTCAGTGGTGTTTGAGTCAGTCATGAATACCGTCCCTATGGAGTTTACATCTGTTGGGGTAGGCGCCGTGGAGGGACAGCAGGCAATCCCGGACGCTACAGAGACAGCTGAAGCCGGGGAGACGGCAGGCGGACACAGCGGATTTACATGGAGTTGCTCCAGCCCTGACTCCAATAGGAGACAATGACCCAGGCCTGTTGGTTTCTGACCCTATCTAGCAACAAGGCACTGTGGGAAGGCTCAGTCCTGTCACTAACGGAGCCTGCATGTCTGCAAGTCCATGCAGGGATTGCCACAGGGAGGATGCAGAAGCATCCTCCTTCCCCACCCCCTCAGCATCCAAGGGAGGTGTAGTCCTTGTACACTGGACCTGAAACTCCTTTTCTCACTCAGAGACACCAAGGAGACTGGCCTAAGGAATCTCCTCTGACCCCGGGCAGCACTGGCAGGAGTCAGACTAAAAGGGTGTGCAGTCTCTGACAGTTACTCTATCCTTTGTTTGTGAGTCCACAAAATAGCCCAGGACCCAGCCATGGGGAGCTCGGATAGAGTACTGGTTCCTGAGCCGGGAAAAAATAATTCAAGAAAGACCGGGACCTGAGCGCTACTCAAACAATCCGAATGCTTATTGCAATAAAAGATCTGAGGAGAAGGGAGTCAGAGAGACAGAGAGAGAGAGAGAGACAGAGAGAGAGAGCATTAGACCAAGAATTAAATATATCACAACTTGAATCAACTGGTGCCAAGACCCAGAGGAATATTAAATGCTAGAATTATCTGGGAAGAATCTGAGAGCAGCAATCACAAAATATTTCAATCAATTAAAATTCTCTTAAATTCCTCAAAGCAGAAAAACCTCAGCAAAGAGGCAGAAGTGGCACAGAAGGGCCAAGCGGGAATTGTAGGCCTGAAAAACACACGAGGAGCAGAAGCCTTGAGCAGAAGCCTTGGCCTTGATAAAGGTGTGAGGATACGCCCCTTCGGGGAGGGGCGGGGCTGGAACCCTCCCTCCGGCAACAGAGAGATGGTGTGGTGAATGTGTGCAGTTACAAAGAGGGTCTCAGGCCCATGGGGCCAAGGTAACCTAGCCAAGAGGGAGGGGGAGGGGAGGTACCCAGGTCAAAAGGTATGTCATGTAACAACAGCTAAAAAACCCCTAAAAGTTAAGACAGAAACCAAGAGAGGCAGGATGGCTCAGTGGGCAAAGGCCTCTGATGATCAGAGACAGAGTTTCTCTGTCGTAACTCACTCTGTAGACCAGGCTGGCCTCGAACTCACAGAGACCCACCTCCTCTGCCTCCTGATGCTGGGATCAAAGGCATGCACCACCACCTGCCCGGCCTTGATGATCAGAATTTGATCCCTGGAACCTCCATGGAGGAAAGACAACTGGATCCCACAGGCACACGATGGATGGACATCAATAAATTCAAATGAAAAAAATAAAATAAAATAAGACCCGAACCAACAGATTGAAGAAGCTAAGCAAACTGCAAACAGGATAGATGCAGAGAAATCCATAAATATATTATAGTTAAAAATTTAAAAACAAAAGGTAAATACAAAACCCTCAGAGCAGGTAGTGAAGCCATCTGTGGGTGAAGGGCAGCCATCTGCGTGAAGGTGCCTTCTCTTCAGAAATTACGGAAGCCATAAGGAAGTGACACTTTTTTTTTTAAGGCTGAAAAACCCGTGAGCCATGGATTCTACACTCAGTGAAACGATCTAGTTTCTGTGTAGACTGGAGACAATCCCAGCCAGGGAGTCAGCTTCTTAAAAGCTCAGAACTGGAGGTCAGCGATACGGCTCAGCGGGTAAAGGTGCTGGCCGCCAAGCCTGACGACCTCGGTTTGATTCCTGGCCCCACATGGCAGGAGAGAACTGACCTACACGTGTGCCATGGTATGACTCCACCCCTAAATGAGTAAAGAAACGGGAAAATAAGCAAACTGGGGATGGTGAGGTGATTAACAGGGAAAGGTGCTTCCTGCCAGGCCTCGGTGACTGGAGAGTCATCCTGGGACCTCATAAGGCAGAGGAAGAGAACCGACTCCTGCAAACTGTTCTCTGACGTCCATGCGTGTCACGGCGTGTATGTCCAGTTACATGCAGGCGCGCGCGGGAACACACATGCACGCATACACTCACACACGCGCACACACACGCGCACACACACGCCTGCACACACTCACGCATACACTCACACATGCACACACACATGCCCGCGCACATGCGAACACACGCCTGCACACATGCACACTCGGACACACGCACATGCGCGCGCACACACGCGCAGACACACGCACACGCATGCACACACACACTCATACGCATGCACGCATAGACACACGCCTGCACACACACACGCGCAGACGCACGCACACACGCGCACACAGAATTGTATCCACTCTTTAAGGAGGGAATTCTGGCATTCGCTCCCACGTGGACGTTGTTGTAGCAAACACCCTTGCTTCCAGGGTGACTGTTGAAGACATTACGCTAAGTGAAGCAAGCAGCCATGAAGTAAACACCACGTGACCCCATTTGTATACCACGTGACCCCATTTGTATGAGGCTCCCAGAGTAGGGGTTCGCTCTCAGGGAGTCCGTTCACAGTAAGTGGGGAGTGTTGTCAAGGCTCTGGGGATGAGGAGTCCGTGTTCAACGAGTAAGCATTTCAGTTTGGGAAGCTGAAATGTTCTGGAGGAGGCAGGGGTGAGGCTGCGTACAGTGTGAGTTGGGGGCCCCCATCTGTTCCACAAGAGACTGAGGACCTGTACTCTGATCCTCACCCCACGAAAGCCAGGGGCAGCAGTGTGGGGATCTGTGGCCATGTGTCTTCCAGGAGATGGAGGGCAGCTAGCCTGGCCTCTGCAGCAGAAGAGTAAGACCCTGTCCCAAATCGTGTAGAAGGTAAAGCCTGACACACACGCACATCAGCACGCTGGTGCCCGCGCGTGCGCGATAAACACCACATACACAAAATGACACCTCTTATATGTGTCTAATCACCACGAAGCATGCTAATAGGTGTACGTGCACAGAGGGAGGGTCCTGAGAGAGTGCCTTGGCGGTCCTGAGACTAGATTCGACTCTTGGAGAATAGGACAAACGAGCACGGGCTCAGTAGTGTAAACGCGGGGCTGTAACTATGTGAGAGACGCAGAAGACCTTGGTGTTTTGGGTCAGGCAGAGAGTTCTCAGCTCCAAGACCAAGACACATAAAAGGAGCCTGTGAGCGACTAAACCTCAAAAACAAGCCTGTGCTCTACGAGAGCCTGGGCTGCCTCCAGAGCAGGAGAACCTGCAGGCTCCACAGGTGAAGCAGCCACCGCCTCTCCCTGGGCAGGCTGGGTTTGCTCCTGGTGGCGTCTCCGGTTCTCGTGGAGATTTACCTAGTGTCCTTGTTCAGCTGCCCCTGGAGGCATGGAGAAGACGGGGCCTGTGCCCCCACTCCCCACCATCTGTGGAGATCTCGCAGGTTTCTCCCGCCTCCAGACAAGGCCTTGGGGGGTGCTGCTGTTGTCTTTGGACCACAGGTGCTCCCCACACTTTCTATCTTACACCCACCACCCCGACAAAAGGTGTATTCAGGGCAGGGCTACAGCTCATCGGTAGAGTGCTCACCCGGCACGCACAGACCGGGGTCGGATCTCCAGTGCTGTACACAGCCCAGCATGCGGGAGATGGAGGCAGGAGATGAGAAGTTCAGGGTTATATTCAGCTACACAGGATGTGTGTGTGTGCTCGCAATCACATGTGCACACATGAACTCCACTGTGTGTGTGCTCGCAATCACATGTGCACACATGAACTCCACAGTGTGTGTGTGCTCTCACAATCACATGTGCATACATGAACTCCACAGGGTGTGTGTGTGTGTGTGTGTGCTCACACTCACATGTGCACACATGAACTCCACAGTGTGTGTGTGTTCACACTCACATGTGCATACATGAACTCCACAGGGTGTGTGTGTGTGTGTGTGTGTGTGTGTGCTCGCACTCACCTGTGCATACATGAACTCCACAGTGTGTGTGTGTTCACACTCACATGTGCACACATGAACTCCACAGTGTGTGTGTGCTCGCAATCACATGTGCATACATGAACTCCACAGGGTGTGTGTGTGTGTGTGCTCACACTCACATGTGCACACATGAACTCCACAGCGTGTGTGTTCACACTCACATGTGCATACATGAACTCCACAGGGGGTGTGTGTGTGTGTGTGCTCACACTCACGTGTGCACACATGAACTCCACAGTGTGTGTGTGTTCGCACTCATGTGTGCATATATGAACTCCACAGTGTGTGTGTGTTCGCACTCACGTGTGCATACATGAACTCCACAGGGTGTGTGTGTGTATGTGTGTGCTCACACTCACGTGTGCACACATGAACTCCACAGGGTGTGTGTGTGTGTGTGTGTGTGCTCGCACTCACATGTGCATACATGAACTCCACAGGGTGTGTGTGTGTGTGTGTGTGTGTGCTCGCACTCACATGTGCATACATGAACTCCACAGGGTGTGTGTGTGTGTGTGTGTGTGTGCTCACACTCACGTGTGCATACATGAACTCCACAGGGTGTGTGTGTGTGTGTGTGTGTGTGTGTGTGTGTGTGCTCGCACTCACATGTGCATACATGAACTCCACAGGGTGTGTGTGTGTGTGTGCTCGCACTCACGTGTGAATACATGAACTCTACAGGGTGTGTGTGTGTGTGTGTGTGTGTGTGTGCTCGCACTCATGTGTGCATACATGAACTCCACAGGGTGTGTGTGTGTGTGTGTGTGCTCTCGCACTCACGTGTACACACATGAACTCCACAGGGTGTGTGTGTGTGTGTGTGTGTGTGTGCTCGCACTCACATGTGCATACATGAACTCCACAGGGTGTGTGTGTGTGTGTGTGTGTGCTCGCACTCACATGTGCATACATGAACTCCACAGGGTGTGTGTGTGTGTGTGTGTGTGCTCGCACTCACATGTGCATACATGAACTCCACAGGGTGTGTGTGTGTGTGTGTGTGTGCTCGCACTCACCTGTGCATACATGAACTCCACAGGGTGTGTGTGTGTGTGTGTGTGTGTGCTCGCACTCACATGTGCATACATGAACTCCACAGGGTGTGTGTGTGTGTGTGCTCGCACTCACGTGTGAATACATGAACTCCACAGGGTGTGTGTGTGTGTGTGTGTGTGTGTGTGCTCGCACTCATGTGTGCATACATGAACTCCACAGGGTGTGTGTGTGTGTGTGTGTGCTCACACTCACGTGTACACACATGAACTCCACAGTGTGTGTGTGTGCTCGCACTCACGTGTGCACACATGAACTCCACAGTGTGTGTGTGTTCACACTCACATGTGAATACATGAACTCCACAGGGTGTGTGTGTGTGTGTGTGTGTGCTCGCACTCACATGTGCATACATGAACTCCACAGTGTGTGTGTGTGTGTGTGTGTGTCACATGTACATGAACTCCACAGGGTGTGTGTGTGTGTGTGTGTGCTCGCACTCACCTGTGCATACATGAACTCCACAGGGTGTGTGTGTGTGTGTGTGTGTGTGCTCGCACTCACATGTGCATACATGAACTCCACAGGGTGTGTGTGTGTGTGTGCTCGCACTCACATGTGCATACATGAACTCCACAGGGTGTGTGTGTGTGTGTGCTCGCACTCACCTGTGCATACATGAACTCCACAGGGTGTGTGTGTGTGTGTGCTCGCACTCACGTGTGAATACATGAACTCCACAGGGTGTGTGTGTGTGTGTGTGTGTGTGTGCTCGCACTCATGTGTGCATACATGAACTCCACAGGGTGTGTGTGTGTGTGTGTGTGCTCGCACTCACGTGTACACACATGAACTCCACAGTGTGTGTGTGTGCTCGCACTCACGTGTGCACACATGAACTCCACAGTGTGTGTGTTCACACTCACATGTGAATACATGAACTCCACAGGGTGTGTGTGTGTGTGTGTGTGTGTGTGTGTGTGCTCGCACTCACCTGTGCACACATGAACTCCACAGTGTGTGTGTGCTCGCACTCACCTGTGCATACATGAACTCCACAGTGTGTGTGTGCTCACACTCACCTGTGCATACATGAACTCCACAGGTGTGTGTGTGTGTGTGTGTGTGTGCTCGCACTCACCTGTGCATACATGAACTCCACAGGGTGTATGTGTGTGCTGGCCTCACATGAAACGCCTGGAGGCTTCTCGGCCAGTTGGCCTGGCCTGTGACATAGGAAATAAGAAATCCAGTCCCTGCCATGTGAGAACTGACACTAGGGGCTGACCTCTGACCTCTGTGTTCATGTCGGTACTCAATGGGGCTTGGCCACAGAACCTTAGACAATGACACAGAAGCACATCACCTCTGATGGCAGCACAAATGGACATATGCACATGGGCAGACAGGCAGACAGACACACACAGAGACATGCACACAGACAGACAGACAGGCAGACACGCACACAGACACACACAGACACATACAGACACAGACACACAGACATACATACAGACACACACACACACACACACAGAAAGACACAGACATACACACACACAGACACACAGATACACAGACATACACACACATACATACATTTTAAAAGTTGTATTCCTTTTGAGACAAGGTCTTTGTTGTAGACTAGCCTTGAACTCCTGGGTTCAATCCATCCTCCTGTCTCAGCTCTAAACTCCCTGGGATTTCACGTTCACTGCCCTCAGCCCAGTAGACTGCCTGGCAGCCTGGCCTCCGGAGACCCAAGGCCAGGGTGCAGGAGAGTGTACGGCTGTCCACTGCATTTCTAGAACTCTCCTCATTCCCGATGCTCACTAGGGGGTCCCTGTCCACATCCCCTTGAAGTAGGGCTTGGCCATGGAACCTTAGACGACACAGAAGCATGTCACCTCTGGGGGGCAGCTTGTTGTCCCCCACTAAGTCATTCTGGAGACACAAGTCAATACGGTTGTGCCACACATCAAAGCAGTATGTCACTCTGGGCCAGCAAAGCCTCTCCCAGACCTCACAGGGTCACAGGTGCTGTGTCTCTGGGCGGGGGTGGCTTGTCGCCGCAGCAGAACCCAGCCTCACATAAGTTACCAGACACGGCTAAAAGCCATGTCATAGCAGGGGAAGACTGGCGAGCTCTGCTCAAGTGCATGTCTTATTCTCGTTGATACCTACCAGGCCTTAGAACCAGGCATAGATGGGGCACGGCCGGGCTTAGGACAAGCGTGACAGCAACCTGGGTCCAGTCAGCAAACGTGGGGGAATGGAAATGTTCTAGACACACTGGTGGCCATGTCTGCTGCCCACAGCCCTAGCCCAGGGCTCCGTGTGAAAGCAGCAGAAGGCTGAAGGGTCCAGAACGGAGAAAGGACTGTGAGGCCCTCCCAAGACGCCCCTCACATCAGTCTTGTTTTGAGTGGCGGTAGTTTGGCCCCTTCCCTCTGTGCTGGCGCCTCAAGCCACAGCAAAAAACTCCCACTCCCTTCAGAGGGCGGGCTGCGATTGGCAGAATTGCTTACCTGTTTTAACCAATGCATTGCCCTCGAGTACCAAGGAGCCCTCCCCCACTCCCGACCTGATAAATAGACCATGATCCTGGCAATAAACTTGAGAATGCTCCTCTGACAGCAACCTCTGAGTGTCTGTGCTCACAGCTCCCATCAAAGGCCAGATGGGTAAGCGGTGAAGAACCATGCCACCTATGCCACGCAACCCCAACGGCTCCCACCTGGGGGCAGCCAGCCGCGGGCTGGCCATGGCTGCTTCACAGAACATGGAAAGCCACAGGCGAGATTTGATCCAACAGGTCACAACTCTTTTGGGGGTCAAAGAACCCTTTCACAGGGGTTGCCTAAGACCATCAATTCATAACAGTAGCAAAATTAGTTATGAAGTAGCAATGAAAATAATTTTATGGTTGGGGTCACCACATGAGGAACTGTATTAAAGGGTCACAGCATTAGGAAAGTTGAGAACCATTGCCTTAGGCCTTTTTGAGACAAGGTGTCAATTCCAAGGACAGGCTGGCCTGGAACTCACTATATGGTCAAAGGTGGCTTTGAACTCCTAATCCCCTTGCCTCTGCCTCCCAAGTGTTAGAGGCATGTTCTATCTCATCTAGCTTTTGAGGGTGTCTTGAGTACAGCCTGTTTCTTCTGAAGTAGGAGATAGCAACCCAAAGGAACGCACACAGACAGCCGATTCACCCAACCAGGCTTCCAGGTCTGTCTGAGGCCTCTGCACCTGTGGACAGCTGTGGGGAGCTGTGGGCAGGGTGACAGGTCACACCTGTGGCCAGGGTGACATCACAGCTGTGGACACCTGTGGGCAAGGTGACAGGTCACACCTGTGGGCAGGGCGACATCACAGCTGTGGGCAGGGGGCGACATCACAGCTGTGGGCAGCTGTGGACACTCTTCCATGTCCCCACGGCCCAAGCAGAGCACGAGCAGCAGGAAGCACCTGCGAGCACCCTCTGACTCTCAGAGCTCCCAGGGTCTGAAGGTGACTTAGGATGGTGGATGAGAGGGCGGGCCTGCTGTCCAGGGCTCCTGACTGAGACCCTGGGTTCTCACAGGTGTCGCCTTGGGGTTACCACCTCAGCAGACCCCAGAACCTCAGGTCTTTCAGGCCCTTCTGTGTCTGACCCAATGCAGTGTGGGGCCGTCTCACCCAACTCTGAGGGAAATGGGCCCTGCGGATGCTGTAAATGCCCCTGGGACACCGCCACCCTTGGCAGGGTGGCAGCATATAAAGAAGAGGCTGGGCCGAGGGCCGGGAATGGTGCTGTTTATTCCCCACCGCTCCTCTCCCTCAGTCCACCCTGGGACCATGGGGTGTCATACACAACCAGACTTTAGGGGTCCACACACCTGGGCCTGACCTTCCTGTCACCACCCCCCAGACCCCCATGAGGGGATGTGGAGGTGGTCGTCCCGGGTTCAGGGCCCACCGTATCTCCATGGAGACTCCACCAACTGATGGAAGACCAGAGCATCGGAGGGCCGACCCAGGACTAGAGCTACCGAGTCCAGCCGGGCAAGAGGCCCCAGCTAGTCTCCCCAGATGTGACAGTCCCACAGTCACCGTCTCGTGAGCCTGAGAAGTTGCCACCAGGACATTTGGACATTTGGAGACGTGACCATCTCTTTAAAGTGTGAAGGCTGGCGAGACAAGGCCCCCAGTTCCACTGCACTGAGAGGCATATTGCAAGGGAGCTCCAGCCTCTTGGGCAGGGTGAAGTGTGTAGCACCAGGCACAGAGGCCTTAGAGAGAGGGCCGTGCCCACCTCCCACACAGCAACCATCCCAGCCAGTGCCCAGGAGCCTGCCTGGTCCCCAGGGGGGAGCCAAGTCCCAGGACAGGGTTTCATGCCCAGTCCCTGTCAGTTCACTGCTTATTGAAGGATGGCCACATAGACCAGGGTCCCTGGTCTCATGAAGGCCATCAGGGCCAGCAGGTGACAGCAAGAGTTGGTGATCCAGCCCCCTTGAAATGGTTGATCTTAAAAAAAAAAAAAAAAAAGTTAGCCAGCTCTGGAGAGCTGCCAGGCACTGGGGCCAGAGGTTAGAAACAGCGAGAGGCAGGGAAGGGTCCCTGAGGACATTGTGGAAGCCCAGAGATTAAGAGTACCAGGGGAAGAAGAGGGGGGAGGGAGCTAGAAGCCCAGCCTTGGGCACAGGGCAGGAGTCTGCAGCCAAACGGGAAATCTTCCTCTCTCAGTTGGGGTCCCACCTGACTCCCCAGTGGACATGCCTGCAGCTGAACCCCAGGCTGGGCAAGGCGCCTACACAGGGGAACTGTTCTCAGCCCCGCCCAGCGCAGAGGACAGCCAAGTCGGGCAGGCAGCTGGGGTCTGCCCACACCTGTACAGAATAAAGTGCTTTGTTTATTGATGATTAAAATGTCCCCAGCCCTCTGTCCCAGCTCCATGGGCCTCCAGGGAGGTCAGAGGTGTTCCGCTCCTCCGCCAGTCCCCTTGGGCCAGGCCTCTTCCCAGGGCGCCATGCTGGGGGGTGGTAGGAGGAGGAGTAAGGTGCAGAGTGTAACAAACAGAAGCTTATAAACAGTGGGGTCAGGACTAGGAAACTTCCTCCCATTTAAACGCAGGAATAAGGACAGTAAATGACAAGAGAGAAGCGCCATCTACTAGCGCCTGCCGTCCGAAGGCAAGCACTGGGCACTGGCTGAGCCCTGCTCCCATCAGGACCTGACACACCCACCTCTCCCCCTGCAGGGCTGTGGTGCCCCAGACAGTGCAGAGTGCAGGGGGACCAGGGGCCCGAGGAGGCAGGCCGTGGCCTGGCCCCAGGACATGAGGCCTTGTGTGGACCTCTGGGGAACAGACACAGATGCGTGTGTCTCCTGGTAGGGGAGTCCAGCCAGGCAGGCTGGTAAGGGACAGGGGTGCCCTGGGGACAGCCCCTTGTCCCCTGCCCCACAGATAGCACCGTGAAACCCTGAACTACTAGCCTGAGGCCCCTGTGAGGCCCACCCTGGAATCTTAACTCTCCTGCAGGACCCCTGGAAGCTGGGGCTGGAGAGTCAGCTCTCTACCCCTGGAGGCTTGGTCCCCATCACCCGGAGGGATCCTCTCCAGAATCTGGGGCTCTTTTATCATCCAGTGCAGGCTGGGATCCCTGAACTTGCCTGGCAGGGACGTGAGTAGGAAAAAAACCCGCGGGGGCCCGCCCCCACCCGCCCCACCTGCCCCACCCAGGGGTTTGGAAGCCTTTACTCCCCGCTGCTCTCCTACCTGCTGTTCATGGCACACTGCCATGCCTCCCTGGCCACAGCCCGCCTGGGGGGTCCACAACTCCTCCAACAGGGGTGCACCCAAATTCTCCCCAACTCCACCCATCCTAAGGAGTAAGTTAGGGGCATGGGAAGCTGAGGACCGGCAGGTGAGGCTGACCGAGGCCCTGCCTGGCTCATGGCTGTGCCTGTAGCCTAGAGCCCCTCCTGCCCTGTATCTGCTGCCTTGAGCACCCCTCACCTGGAGGGGCGCAGCCAACCGGTCCCTCTCTGTTCCTAAGTAGTAAACTTCCAAGGAGCTGCAGAAGGGAGCTCCTGGCCTGCACCAGGACCCAGGGCCAGGGCCAGCCCTGCAGGACCCAGGCTGCGGCCCAGCCTCCAGTCCGTCTCTGCCGTCTCTGGCCAGAAGGGCCTGAGCAGGGGTCAGTTGGTGTCCAGCCTGGCACCACTGGGCGCTGCAGAGGGGAAGAGCGGGGCTGTGGGCTGCAGGGGTGTGGAGGGCAGGGCGGCAGGGTCGCTGGGCAGCGGGTGGCTGACTCGGAAGCACTTCTCCTTGTGTGCCTTCAGCATATTGGAGAAGCGGAAACGCTGGCCGCACACGTCACACGGGTAGGGCTTCTCCCCCGTGTGCGTGCGCCGGTGCCGCTTCATGTTGGGGCGGCTGGTGAAGCTCTTGCCGCAGATCTCACAGATGTACGGCTTCTCCCCTGCAATCGGAGGGGCAGCGGGGGAGTTCACCTGCGCCAGCTCCCGCCCCGCCCCGCCCCACCCGACTCAGGACGGGGGCGGAGGGCACGCACCCGTGTGGGTCTTCATGTGCTCGTCGAAGTACTGCTTCATGTTGAAGTCCTTGCCGCACCACTGGCACATGAACTGCTTGTGCCCGATGTGGATGCTCATGTGCGAGCGCAGCTGGTACTTGTACTGGAAGCGCTCGTTGCAGTTCTGCGGGGGGGGGAGCCGCACACCCTCGTCCTGCCTCCCCAGCCTGAGCCGCGCACACGCGTGGGGTGGGGAGGGTGCGTGTGAGCGGCTGTGTGTGTGCATGCCTGTGTGTGCACGCCTGTGAGTGTGTGCACGTGTGTGTGCCCTGTGTGTGTGCGCACGTGTGTGTGCGCCTGTGTGTGCGCACGCCTGTGTGTGTGCACACATGTGCGCCTGTGTGTGCACATGTGCAAGGCTGTACACGCCTGTGTGTGTGCACATGTGCAAGGCCTGTGTGTGCACACATGCCACCTGTGTGTGTGTGCTCGTGTGCGCGCCTGTGTGAGTGAGCGCATGTGCACACGTGCGTGTTTATAAACAAGTGTGTGGTATGCACACATGCATGTGTGCGTGCGCCTGTGTGTGAGAGCGAGTGTGTGTGCATGCCTGTGTGCACGTGCGTGTGAGCATGCCTGTGTGTGAGGGCAAATGTGTGTGAGGGCAAGTGTGTGTGCACGCGTGTGTGCACACCGAAAGAGGTACTTGTGTGAAGGACAGAGGTCAACCTCTGGTGTTTCCTCAGGCGCCACCTTTTGCTGTTTCTGAGGCAGGGTTTGTCACTGGCCTGGACTGTTTAGGCCATGTTGGCTGACTGGCTGTGCTGACTGACTGGCTGTGCTGACTGACTGACCATGTTGGCTGACTGGCTGTGCTGACTGACTGGCTGTGCTGACTGGCTGGCCATGTTGGCTGACTGGCTGTGCTGACTGACTGGCTGTGCTGACTGACTGACCGTGCTGACTGACTGGCCGTACTGACTGACTGACCGTGCTGACTGACTGGCCGTACTGACTGACTGACCGTGCTGGCTGACTGGCTGTGCTGACTGACTGACCGTGCTGGCTGACTGGCCGTGCTGACTGACTGGTCGTGCTGACTGACTGGCCTGCTGACTGACCCCGAGCCCCAGGCACCCACCCATCTCCACCTCCCCAGCACTGGGATTACAAGCATGCACCACCATGCCAAACCAGGTTTTAACCTGGATTGAAGCTCACGCTCTCGTGCCTGCAAAGCGAGCACTTCACTGACTGGCTGTCTCTCCAGCCTACCCTTTGGTTGCTTGCTCATTCCCCCACCCCCAAACCCATTATATGGCTGAGGCTGATCTTGAGCTCCAGTGATCACAGGTATGTGCCCCCAGTCCAGGCCTGCAGCTCCCTCTGCCCCCCTTCCTCCCCTCCCTGAAGATGAGGGTGGGTGGAGGCGGGATGGAGGGAACCCCCTGGCCAGCAGGAGGCAGAGCTCACCTCACACCGGAAAGGCTTCTCCCCCGAGTGCTGCAGAGAGTGCACCTTGAGCGACATGCTGCGTTTGAAGGACTTCCCGCAGGTCTCGCAGGTGAAGGGCATGTCCTTGGTGTGCGCTGCGGGGGGGCGCTGACCGTCACTTCTCCAGGGCACCATCTGGACCCCACCTCCAGCCCTGCCTCCCGGCAGCCCTGCACCCCACACTTCCCTGGAGTACTGAACTCAGTGGTACTTGTGTACCACTGTACTTGAAGTACTCAGTGGTACTTCAGGGTGAAGGCCTCAGCCTTTGGCCCAGTGACACTGAGGGTCAAGAAGAAAGCATCTGAGGACAGCCCTCTTCAGCTCAGAGATTACAAATCTGGTTACCCAGCATGCTCCAGGCTAGGATCCCAGAATCCCATCCCATCCAGTTCACGCCATCCAGTGAAGAAAGAGGGGTCTGCCAGGGACTGTCTGATTGATCACTCCTCCCTGGGGCTTGGAGGCCAGCTGAGTGAGAAGAGGTAACCTCAGGAACTCCAGACACTCAGCCAGGCCCACCTAGAGGGAGTACGGGCTAGCCTCTTGGGGAGGCCTGCTTACTGTGTCCAGGTGTGACCCCTGGGAGAGGCTGCACTCAAGAGAACCCTGAAGCCCTGTGAGGGCCAGGAGGTGAGAAAGCGTGAGAGCCACAGGCTGTCACACTGAGCAGGACCGTGCCGTCCATACGGGGTCGTGAAACTCCGGAGAAGCTGCTCCTCCCCTTAGGTGGACAGAACCCTGTGCCAGGTCCGCAGCCCGATCCCGCCTGCCCAGGCGTCCCAACACCGGGCTGTTTCCCCGGCCCTTCCTGTCACCTGGATGGAGTCCTGACAGCACAGCCAGCCCGTCCTCCGCCACATCCTCTGCACATGAGTCGGGGACTCACCGACCATGTGCTTGCGCACGTGCGCCATGGTGTAAAACTTCTTCTCGCAGATCTCACAGGAGAACTTCTTTTCCGCGTAGCCATGCACGATCTTGTTGTGCTCATGCAGGGACCAGAGCTTCTTGAACGCCTTACCACACGTCATGCACTACAGAGAAAGGAAGAGAGCTTGGGGTGTGACCCGGGGCCAGCTTCGGCCTCTCTCGGGCCTCAGGTCCCCCTCCTGAGGAGTGCGGGTAAGAAGGCTTGATCTCATGTTCTGAAGCAGGGTTGACGTTCCTCACAGGTACCCACGTGGCAGCTGGGGTACCTCTTCCAGGACCCCCTAAAGTGCCCCCCCCCAGGCTTTGCCTGCTCCTCTCAGGTAAGAGGCCTGTGGTGACGTGGCAGGCACAGGCTGGTGCAGGCCCTGCAGGCTGCAGAGGGTACTAGGACCCTTCAGGCAGTGGAGGGTGGGTGGCCGGAAGATGCCTCTCCTGAACTCTTGTTTGCTCATCCCCACAGGGGCCCCAGAGGCTTGGAGGCCAGGGGCTTGGTAGGAGGGAGCACAGGCTCTGCCCCTCTTGGGTGGCTTAGGGCCCAGCAGGAACAGCTGAGGGTTGCCCCAGGGGCAGGGAACAGGTACAGGAGTGGAGGATAGGCAGGCCACCAAGTCACACCTTCCCTCTGGCATCACAATTAGCAATTAGCCCCTCAATTAGCACCCGCCTACCTGTGGCCAGTAAAAGCCTCTAGCTGGTACCTTCAGAGCTGGGCCTTCCTCCTGATTGGTTATCTACTGCTCTACAGGGTGGCTCTGGGGGGAGCCCCTTCCTTTCTGTGCATGCTTTGGTGCAGTGTACTCCCGCCCCAGCTCCTACTGTCCCCTGGCCTCAAGCATTCAGAGAACCCCACACACACCTCTGGCGTCTCACCTGGATGTTGCGCTCACAGTCCGTCTGGCGGTGCAGCTGCAGCTCGCTCTCCAGCAGGAAGCGCTTCCCGCACTGGCCACAGATCTGCATGCGGCTGTGGGTCACGTTCATGTGCTTCTCCAGGTACCAGCGGTTGTTGAAGACCCGCGGGCACTTCTGGCACGGGTGCTGCTGTCTCTCCTCCAGCTTCACCTTGGCCCCCAGCCCGTCGGCCGCTTGGGCTGCAGGAACAGCCCCAGAGGCCTTGGGCCTCTTCCCACCCCTTCGCCTGGCCTCCTCTGGCTCGGGGGTGGCTCGGCGCCGGGTGTTCTGTCCTCGGGACCGCGTGGACATGCGGCTGTGCAGCGGAGGGTCGGCCTGGCTGCCCTGACACCCCTCGGGACCCACAGGGTCCTGCCCGCCCTCGGCCTCCCCGTCCTCAGAACTCTCTGCATCTTGCTCACTGGGCCCTTCCTCTTCATCCTCTTCCTCCCGCTCACTGGGCCCTTCCTCCTCCTCTTCCTCCCCTTGGCTGCCTCCCTCCTCCTCCTCTTCCTCCTCCCCATCCCCTCCTCCACTCCCGCCTCCTTCCTCCCCCTCTGAGTGCCCCTGCATCCCATCCTCCTGGCCCAGAACCACGGTGGCCGGATTGGCCCCAGAGCCTGGCTTGCCCTCAGGCCCAGTGGACACATGCAGCGTTTGGTTATTGAGGTTCACCTCCACGATGATCTGGGACTGCTCCTGGCGCCCATAGGTGCCCGAGGCCCCAAGTTCCGGCTCCAGCCCCTCTCCGCTCTCCAGCTTACACAGGCTACCGGAGGCCTCTGCCTCCTCGGGCGCCCCTTCCTTCTCCTCCTTGAACAGAGGCTGTGGCGGCCCAGCAGCGGCAGAGCCTACCTCCTCAGCCGTCCCTGCCCCATCCTCCACACGCACGGAGTAGGGGTCAGGACCCTCTCGGGCGTAGATCTTTGGTAGGCCTGGGGTGTCCGCCTCCTGCTTGATGTCACAGTAGAAGGGTGGCGGAGGCACAGGGGCGCAGCTGGTCGTCGGCTGTGCCAGGGCCACGGGGCCCGGGGGCGCCAGGGATCGGGCATCCAGCAGCTCCTGGCAGGAGGCCGCGATGTCGGCCATCTGCAGCAGCGAGGCCGCGCTGAGCACCTCGTGCACGTTGGCCGCGTTCACCAGCAGCTTGGACGTGTAGATGAAGTTCAGGATCTGCTGGAGGCCGCTGGGCGCCAGCGCCTCCAGAGACAGCTCAACCCTCTGCAGCTGTTTGTTCTGCGTGAAGAGGGAGTGGAAGAACTGGCTGTAGGCAGCCAGCACGCCCTTGTGCGCGGGGAACACGCTGCGCTGGGGCACCAGCACGAGGTCCACGTCGCACAGGTCAGGCTGGAAGAGGCGCTGCTCGTTCAGACGGCCCATCAAGCAGGCGAAGTGCAAGGCCACGTCCTCCACCAGCGAGAACTCTGCCGCCGGGGAGTCTGTAGTCTTCTCAACCAGCAACTGTAGGGCCGGGACACGGGAGAGGTGAGGGCCAGCCGCTGCCCACCCCTGCCCACAGTGCGGGAGGGCCACCAGAAACGGTGATCCGATCCCTTCATCGAGCGTAAGAGGTGGACGGCAGACGCACGGCAGGGCAGCCGTCCTGGGCCCTGGGCCCAGGTGGCCACTCTATGCACACAGAGAAGGGAAGGGAACCCTGTGAACCACCTGTCCAGATACGTGGGGCGTTCCAAAAAGCCCACTTTCAGGAGGACCAGGGGTCACCCCAGGATCCCTATTCACTGTGCCCCTACTGGGCTTCCATCCATTCTGCAGCGTGTCATGACCTTCCCGCCACACCGATGGAAGGGAGCCTGGCCCATGTGAACACCTGGAGAGCAAAGACCCAACTTCTGCTATGGCACCCAGGCTGCATCTGGGGGACCCTTTGCTCAGACAGTGGTCAGTAAAAGTCTTCCTAGCTACAGAAGACACCAGGCCCAAGTCATCCAGGCACAGCCATTGTTCCTCCCAGAGCAGCTTCTTGTACCCAGGGCTCTCGGGGAGGATGGACTGTGTTTTCTGTTCATTCCCCACCGGGTACCCCAGCCTGGCTAGGGTGACAACCAGACTGAAGGGCTCCAGGATGGCCCTGCTTGGAAGCCACACCTCCTGGGAGAGCTCTGGGGACTGTAGGAACCATTAGATCAGATGGCCAGGTCTTTAGCTTTATCCAGAACCTGTAAAGGGCCCAGAACCACAGAGGAGTCCCAGAGGTCGGGAGACAGAGACAGGCCTGTCTCATCCTTTGCATGGGGAAGGGGCTCAGAGGACACTAGCCAGTCCAGCCCCACGAAGGCCAGCTTCGGCCACTCCTCACGCTCTGACTGGTGAGATAAACGCTTCCCATGGCTGAGGGCCAGTTTGCCTCAATGGGGACACAGGCCCACCGCCTCTGCTGAAAGGTCCAGGATGAAGCTGCTCCTGTCCCCAGAGGGCAGGCCAGACAGGGAGGATGGAGCCTGAGCTCCCCTGTCAGCATCCAAGGGAGAAGCTGTTCGGGCTGCAGGTGGGTTCCAGGGTGCCTCAGCTTTGCCCTCCCAGCCGGCGTACCCTCTCTCTGCCCTCAGCACCACAGCAGCGGAACAACACCTCCCTCGAGTCCCCTCCACCACCCACGAGCCACCCAGCTTTGACTCTATCCGAGAACTGTTGGCCCATCTAACTGGGACGTGGCATGGAGCCTCTCCCGGCCCTCTCCTCTGACTCACTCTGATTCACCCTTTGGGACCAATTCCCACTGCACAGATGGAGAAACTGAGGTCCAGAGAAGCACTGCCCCCTGGAGCTGTGGCACCCTGCTCTGCTTGTGTACCCCTTCCCTCTGAGTGGGATTCCTGGAGTGGTCAGATGGCTAGTGACTTCAGAAAGTGAGGCGGGGGTGGGGGTCAGGGGACCACCCATCCCTCTGTAGCTGCTTCCTCCCCAGACTGCACCTGCATGTGACCAGTGTCTGAGCTACTGAGGAGGCAGGGAAAGGCCTGCACGCCACATACCTACCCCATGCCACAGGCCTGCGCCCCTGTTCTTCCTTTACGGAGCACCCCTGGGAGCCACCTGCTTGGGAAAGGGCCACCGAGGCTGACAGGAACCCAGGCATTCCCAAAGCCACGCGCCAGCCCGCTATGGACCAGAGACACTGCAGCCTCGCGGCGGGGCCCAGCTGTGCTCCCGCCAGCTGTGGTCCTCTGGCCAAAGGCTTCAGCTCCCTCCTCTCTCCACCCGGCTACGCTGGGGACACCTGCAGAGCCACCTCCCTAGGCAGCATGGGAGAGCCCGAGCCGAGCAGGGGGCACCGGCTCGTGACTTCTGGATGCCTTATTTGGAGAGGCCCGGGAAACGGGCTCAGAGACGGCAGGGGACCGGCCCAAGGTCACACAGGAGTTTCCGCCGGAGCTGCGGGCGCCCCCTACCCTCGGAGCGAGCCGTCCCAATCTCCGGGCGCAGCGGCTGCAGCGCCCACGTGGCCCGAGGCCCGGGCGGGAACCCGACTCCCCCCTCTCCCCCCACTACCAGCCCCGGGGCGGCGCCGAACGGGCGAGAGAAGCGCCCCCCTCCGCCCGCGCGCAGCAAGACCTCGGCCTTCCGCGCCCGCACCCCCACCCCAGGAATTCCGCCCCCCCCCCGCGCCGCAGCCCGCACTCCCGGCCCGCGGACACCCGGCGGACGGGTCGGGGTCGGGGACCCCGGGGAACGGCCAGGCCGCCCCGGCCCCGTCCGCGGTCCCGCGGGGCCGGTGCTCCGGAGGGAGGCGCTCGCAGGTGGGCGGATAAACGGGGGGACAGGCAGGGCCTGCGTACCATGGTGCCGCGGCGCCGGGCGCTCACAGGGCCCCGCAGGATCGCGCTGCCCCCGGCGGCCGGGCCCGGGCCGCTCCATGAAGCGCCGCGCTCGGGGCCGCCCCCGCGCAGGGCCCCGCGACCATGGCCCCGGGGGCGCGGCCGGCCGGGCGGGCGGAGGCGCAGGGCCGCGGCGAGTCCGGGCGGAGCGGCTGCGGCCCGGGAGCCTCGGGCGCGGCGGGCGGGGGGCGCGGGGCGCCGATTGGAGCCCGCGCGTCAGCTGGGGCCGCCGTCTGGACGCTTAAAGGGCCAGGCCGCCCTGCGCGCGGGCCGGGGGCGCGGACGCGCTCGGCGCGCGCCGCCCCGATGCGGCCTCCCCGCGGAGGGCCAGGGGTCCGGGGCCGGGCGGGCAGCCGCCGCGGGGGCGCGCGGACCGCGACCCCACCCTCGGCGCCGAGCCCCGGCTGCCGGGAACTTCGTCCGAGTCTACCCCGCTGTGCTCTGCGGGGGCGGGGCCGGGCCGCGCGAGGTCGCCGAGCTGGGCGCGCCCGCCGCGACCCACCTGCTCCGGAGCCCCGCACCCCGGCCGCGCTCACCGCCCGTCCCCCGCCGCCCCAGCTGCTCCGGCCTCCGGGACCTACCTGGCGGCCTCCGAGCCGCCGCCGCGGCGCCCGAAGCCTTTCAGATGACCTGCCCGGGACAGCCGGGTGCGGGGCCGGGGGCCCAGGCCCAGCCGAGTGGCCCCGCCGCGCAGCCTCTCCGGGAAGATGCAGCCCGGCTTGCGGAATGCTGCTCTGGCACGGGCTCCGTGGGGGCAGGGGGCTGGCTGCGCTGGCAGGAGGCTGCGGAGGAACGCTGCCAGGCGGAGTGGCGGCAGGGCGGGACCATGAGCTACCACCGCGGTCTCCTTCGGACGCCCCGCACCCTACTCCGCTGCCGCCGTTCCGCCTAGTCACTCTCCGCACACTGCCCCAGCCCGACCGCTCCACTCCAACCGGCTCCCTGGGCATTCGCCTTCCTCACGGTGGGCAGGCGGCTGTGGCTGGCCCTTCCTCTGGAGCCTGGCAGGTGTCACCGAATAGCTGAGCATGTTCCATAAGAATGCAAGGACACTGGGCTGGCTGCCCCTGAGCCAGGGAAGCTGAGTCAGGCGG
Source organism: Cricetomys ansorgei (assembly GCA_026225945.1). Taxonomy (NCBI): domain Eukaryota; kingdom Metazoa; phylum Chordata; class Mammalia; order Rodentia; family Nesomyidae; genus Cricetomys; species Cricetomys ansorgei. Next base: position 2,344,192 of record JAMJFZ010000596.1, on the reverse strand, counting down.
GGACAGAGGAAAGCCGGCAAACCCCTTCCTCCACCTGCGCAGGACGGCGGGGCAGCCGGGGCAGCAGCCTGCAGCCTCCAATCTGCACGAAGGCAGATGCCCGACAGCTCCTCGAAAAGCTGTGAACTGCCAGTTACCGGGATGGCGCTTCCCACCACCCACTTTCTCTGACTCAGAGTGGACTGCCACACTGGGAGGCGGGAAGGGTAGGGCTACCCATTCACTGGGTGGGTAAGGATGGGGTCCAACAGGAAGAAGTCGTGCAGACAGAACCCTGGGCCAGGAGGATGGAAAAAGCTGGGCAGAGTGGCCAGCCTACCCACAGGAAGGATGCGGGCCCTTTGGGTGCTTGACCATGCTAAAAGAGTCACCCCACCCAAGGCCCCAGCTGTCCCATTTGGGTGCCTGAAGAAGAGCCCGAGCTTTGACTGAGGGCTCCAGGACACCTTGCATTTTTCACTGGCAACCTCTGCGAAGGCTGGAAGGCTGCTCGTGTTCGTGGCTGCAGAACTGGGTGGTCAGTGAGGAGCAGCAGCCAAGATTCCGGTTGAGCGCAAGTGTCCATCTGGCGGGAAGGCCTGGCCAGGGGAACTCCCCCTCCTGGAGGACAGGGTGGGGGTGGGGTGGGGTCCTAGGCCATTGGCTAGGAGGAGGCAGGACTTGCCAGCATAGGACAGATGTCAGTGCTTTCAGACTCCTGAGCCAGGTGACCCCCACAAACCACTTCTGAGAGCAAGGAGACAGCCCCCAAACTGCTTGGGGTTCCCTAACTTGGCTGGAAACTCCAGGTAACATAGAAATACATATTAGGTAGTAAATGGGCGATGCTGGCCTGTACAGTAAGTGTGAGGCCTCCTCCATCGGCCTGGGTTCTGGCTGGGGAACCAGCACTAACAAGGTCCAGCTGCACACGGGTGGGGGCCTAATGCAAGCCAGCAGGTCCCTCTCCCACACCAACTCCAGGGCCTGAGGGAGAAGTCTCTCCAGTAGTTTCTAGGCTTCCGGGGACCCTAGCCCCCCACAACCCGGGGAGGCTCTGCTTCTTGCAGAAGCCCCCATCATAAGCCACTTTAACATGTTTCTAGGTGGGAAGAGGTCCCCACTCCCAGTGAGACTAGACCCTGAACACAGCAGTAGCAGCCTTATCAAGGGGTGCACATCACAGCTGCTCAGAGGCCTTGGGGTCGTAAGGACAGCCTCGGTGTCTGCCCCTTAGTGTAGGTTCTTGAGGTCCTGGGCCCTAAGTGCTGTGGACACAGCCTGCAGGAAGGTCTCTAGGCTAGCACAGAAAGGTTGACCCCTTATTACACCTGCTTTGCCAGGTCACATACGCCCTTTGGGTTCATCACCTGGGAGGCAATGGTTCTCAGAATCATATGGGCAGCAAGGATCAAGGGTCTTCACTTTCAGAGCCCACTTTGTGCCTTGGTGTCCTCAAAGCTCCTCAGTCTCAGGCTGTGGAGTTGGGTCTTATTGGGGGAGGGGTGGCAGCTATGGCAAGGGAGGTCCAGGCCACAGAAGAACGCACCGTGTTAGGTTGCAGTGTCTCGGTGACTCGCTGATAACTCAAGGCTCCCAAGAAACCACACAACCAGTTTCTTAGCCAAGACATTCTGACCTGTCCCAACTTTTTACATTAGATTTTATTTACGGGCATTTTGCCAGCACGTATGTTTTGCATGCCTGGTGAACAGGCCAGAAGGGGTTGAATCCCCTCAACTGGAGTTACAGATGGTTGTGAGCTGCCGTGTGGGCCTCGGGAACCTGGACCCTCTGAACGAGCAGCTGGTCTCTTTGCCACTGAGTCTTAACCGTGGGCTTCTGCCTGCCACAGTACTGTCCAGCTCACCAAGCAGGTTCTTAGAATGCAAATAAAATTCGCTGTAAAAACAAGGGATTTCCCTCGCCTCCTCACCCCCGCTCTGCGGAACAGGGTCTCATGTAGCCCAAATTGGCTTCAACTCCTGGGTCCTCTTGTCTACCTTCCAAGTGCTAGGATTACAGGCTTGTGAGGCCAACAGAGCTAGTTTTCTTTATTTTAATGTTTTTGGTTTTTTTTGTTTTTTTTTTTTTGAGACAGTCAATATGCAGCCTTGGCTTGCCTCTGCCTTTGAGTGCTGGGCTTAAAGGTGTGCGCTGCCACACCAGGGATTTTCTTTAAATTTTAAAGGAAAGCACCTAGATTTGGCAATTTTCAGTTTCTCAACTTGGGAAAACACTATTTAGAAAACTCAGTATCAGCCAGGCTTTAATCCCACACTCGGGAGGCAGAGGCAGCGGGTCTCTGTGAGTTCGAGGCCAGCCTGGTCTACAGAGTGAGTTCCAGCACAGCCAGAGTTACAACAGAGAAACATGGTCCCAAAAAGTAACCCACCCCCCCAAAAAAAGCTCAGTGTCTGCAAACAAGAAGCCAGGTTCCAAGATTCACTGTACTTGCCTGGCAGATCATCACCTGTGTGCGCAACGCGTCCCTGTGGTCTCATCTCAGGAGATAAGACAGTCAGGTGACTGGCTCCTAGGTAAAGGACCGTGGAGGGCGGAGCTGCAGTTCTGGAAGGCACTCACAGGGAAACCAGACCCACACCTTCCCTCAGCTGAGGGCTGCAGGAGGCCTGGATTTGCAACTCACCTGCGAGGGTACTGTTTGTGCTGTGCTCTCCCTGGCTCCACTCCTGCACCCCACAAACTGGCTGTACCAGAAACTGACTACGGAGTCTGAGCAAAGAAAGACCAAGCAGGCACAGACTCAAACTTACATGTATTTTCATTTCTACAAGATCCTCTTCAAGTCATAGGGAAATTTAATTGGTATATACAAATTAAGACACTGCTAGTATGTACAAAAGTATTTTCTACAATTTTGAACAATATCAACTATGCCATTTGCAGTAAACAGGATGTTACAAAACTGTCCAATAAAGCATTTCCTATTAAGCACATTACACAACATAATTCAGTTTTATTAAAAAAAATAACTTCAAAATACAGAATGATCCTGGTTAGGAAGAAAAGCCATTTCTGTAGTTCACTTGAGTATAAACAGCAAGGTCGACAATGCTGAAGATGACAGCCTGCCTGTCCAGGGAACGAAGCCCTGTCCGTGGCAGCAGTAGTAGCATGCCCCGTCTCCCTATGCCAACCCCCAGAACCTGCCAATGCCATAACTCCTCTGGCCACTGGACTTCATTTATCTCTGGGGTTTGATCTAGTCACGCAGACCCTTAAAGCAGGCGGAAGGCAGAGATTCTGAAGAAAGACAAAGACTCAAAAGGTCCCTGTTGGCTGAAGATGGCAAGGCCTACAGCAGATGTGGAGAGGCTCCTGCTAACAGTCCACAAGTGAGTCACCCCTTCTCAGAGTCTTCATGAGGAACGTGCCCTTCCAGCCCTTACCCACAGTCTTGGGACACTGAACTGGCCATGGGCTACAAAGCTGACAGTCAATGATGCATGGGCACTGTTTTAGACTGAGAAATTTGGGATAATTCGTTACACAGCAACAAAACACTCACACACTGCCCAATAGTGACCTTTTCTTACTAATTGCATTTGGCAGTTTGGACTCTGAATGCATTCTTTCCACCAACTAGTAGATTCAAACATCCTGCTCTGTAGGCAACTTTTAAAAAAAACTTACTATAAACCACATGTTTAATCTTCATCCGCCAATGTTACCCTGCTAACTGACATGGTGAATAATAGCTGGCCACCAAAATGCTATTTACATGCCTTTTAAGGGTGACAGCATTATTTTGGGGACACTGGTCATGAACCCAGTGCACCATTACATGCTAAGCACATGCTATACCACTTAGCACATGGTCCTGGAAGACCATTTTCATATATCCAGTGCCTCCCGCCTCCCTTCCATCTGCTCAGGGCCATGAGTCCTCCAGCCCAAGGCTTTTGCTCTTCCCAGATACACCAGCAAGGCCTGGGCTTGGATGGTACAGACTTCTACACCATATACCCATCAGGAGATCTTTCTGTGAACTGGATTAAACCGGCACTAAGGTGATTAAGTACACTTAGGGAAAGAGTAAAACAAAACAAAGAACCCACACTAGTTTGTACAGGTTGAACGCTTTTCAGAGGGACTACACACAGCCAGGAGATCATAGTATCCGGCAGCGGTCGGTGACCCTTCTGCCCCAACTCTGCTCAGGGAAGGCTTCACAGAGTCAGGGAGGGTCTCAATACCAACAGGAAACAGGCTGGTTGGGGTAGGGCTGCTGCTGTTGCCACAGTGTGAGGAAAGCTTTGCCAAAGTGTCTCTGGAGTGTGGTAACTAAGACTGTGGAGTTGCTTCTGAAGTCCACTCTTTAGTTGGCTCTTCTAGAAGCACACAGGTGCAGAACAAGACAGCCAGCAGGGACCTCCACCACATACCTATGTTTGGAGGAAGCCCCTATATTCATAGTGAACCCAGCTCAGAAAAAATAATTTTTGGTGCCAGTGAATTAAAAAGGAAAAAAAAAGTCATGATTCTATCTTCTGGCTTCAGGACATATATGTGGTACATAAAATAAGACCTAAGAGGAGCCAAAGGCACCAAGCACCGGGCGGGAGCTGGAGGAGCGACACGGTGACCATCTGAGCTTCTGGCGGTCTCTGTGACAAGGCAGAGAGCCCCTGTGTGGTGTTCACAAGGGGAAGGACTGCAGGCATGGTGGCTTGAGTCACCACCCTGCACACCTACCCACAGTCAATGTGGATGTGGGTGGCCTGATCCGACAGCGCACACAAGACTGTAACCGCCACGGGACGTGTGGCTGAGACAGCTCTCCGCAATCTGTGTGCATCATGGATGCTAACACCTGAAACATGACGGACAGACCTGAATCCTATGGACTGTGTGAGCTACAGAAAAACTCGTAGCTAAAGCAACACTGCAAATCATACTTACATCAGTTTCACCGTTTCTTGATTCAAGAAAATGAAAATTCCATAGCTGACTACTGTAAAATAGGGCATAAAAATATTTCTAGGGACATCTGTATTTTAAATTCTTCAGCACACATGTAAATAAGTGATAAGAAATATCCACTGTGATTTGAGCTCTTAATACTGAAACACAACAGACTGCCATCCAGTTTCCTCAGCTTTAAGTTACCAGGTATTTACAGTTACATACAATCCGTGTGCAAAGACCCTCAGCTGTATCTGCTGCTCTCACTGGGGCTCCGGCGACGAGAGTAACTTCTGTCACTTTCACTGTCTGAGCCATAGGATCTACCGCTCCTGCATGAAAGAACGAAACAACACAAAGTCTTTAACTCCCATTCTTTGGGTTCTAACTATGGCAACACTCTGGGCTTTTCAAGGATGTTTTTAATGGCAAATGGTAGCAAAACCAAGGTTAAGATAACACAGAAAGACACCTCACAGTGGAGGGAAAATTACTTGAAGTCCATTCATAAAAATGAGCCAACTATTTTTCTACTGTACTGCCGTGAAAATCAATACTAGATTAGACTAAAGCAGGAAGGGGTTAAAAGTACAGTCTCACTAAAGAAGTGGGTATGGGTTTGCGAGTGTCCAAAACCATTAGGATCCTAGCCAATGGGCTTGGTTGTGGTCACCCCTCATTTCATTTAAAAGTATTTTCTGAGAGGTAGTCACCACGTTACAGAGAGCACCATCCCAGCACAGATGAGTAGACCACGTACAAGGACAGCACAAGACAGTGGACAGGCAGGTCAGTGCACTGAGAACCCCAGGGGTACAAGGGCTCTTCAGGAAGGAATCTACCTCAGAATTAGCAATGGGATGGAGGTAGGGGCTGTAAGGCAATGGGCTGCAGAGGAGACCCACCAGAAAGTAGGGGAGGGGCACTGAGGGGACGTCAAGACACAAAGACACAATGATGGAGGTGGCAGAGGGCAAGGTTCTAAAGCCTTAGAGGGCGGAAGTCAGAGCGGGAGCTGGCAAGAGGCTTCCTGCGTAGTGTGCTAAAGGCAACAGTTCAAGCAAGGCAGTCTCACGTGCACCGTCTGTAGAAGCATTACTGGGGTTGCAATGGATGAGGGAGGGTAACAGCAGCACCAGCAAGGGACAATGCATACGCCATTAAGGCTTCCATCTTATTAAATAAGAGATAAGCACCAACCCTGCTACTAGAACAAATAACTGCGGCTGGTTTGATAAAGTGACAAGCCAGCCGCCTGCCAGGAGTGAGCCGTGATCTGGCCGCCTTCTCCTTACCCCTTCCGAAACAAACGTTCACTCAAAGCTATGTGAGTATCTGAGAACCCATTTAGTTTCAACTCCACAACAATAACCAGTTAACCATTACCTGGCCACTCTTAGAGCCGAGGCTGTATTTAATAGCAGCCTGTAGGCCAAAGAAACTCAAGAGAGCAGGGTTCCACGGACGGGCCGCGCACCGGAAGCCCAGTAACTCAGTGCTCTAAAGCAAGGACCCACCTGGAGCGTCTGCTGTGCCCTCGCCCTCGGTGGTAGCTGTCGCTCCGCGGGCTGCGGCTGCGGCTGCGGCTGTGGCTGTAGTAGCTATCGTAAGTGTAGGATCTGCTTAAACAGCAACAACACACACTAAATTCTCCCATTCCGACATGGAAGTCTCCTTTTTAGGGCTGTCAGAGGGGGCTAGCTCACACGGGCACTCTATGAAGGTGTGAGGACTGCTGCATAACAAGTTCTAGAAACATCCAGCAATTGCCCCCAGTTGAACTTACCATGTTAAAGAGAAAAATGTTAATTTCTTTTCTGCATTGAAAAATATCACAAAATTAACACCAAGTTAGTTTGACTGAATCTGATCTTATTGGCAATTATACTCAACAAGCACCTGCCAGTACAATTTGACACTCATTTCTGACACTGGACCACACTGGGTTAACAGATAAAAATTGTCAGAAAGATCTCATTTTAAGAGTGTGATTTCAAAAGATAAACATATGCATTTAAGTTATTTAACTTAAGAAATGCAACATTTAGGCTAAGAGGTAAGCTTAATGGCAGAGACGTGCACTGTTCCAGCAAGGCCCTGGGATCAACCCGAGCACCACAACAAGCCAATCCCCACCCCCACACCCAGCACTCTGGGGCTTCTCACCGCCACTTACCTGGAGCGACTGTGGGGGTCACAGGAGCTGCTCCTGGACCTGCTCCTGCTGGACGTCCTAGTGTGAACCACAGGAGGGACTGTCACCTTGTGCACTGGGGCACAGGCCACATTAACAATCTAGACATTTTTGCCCATCAAAGCAAAAACACAGTAAAATCTTATAACTCTATTTTGTTTCTATTACAAATTGGACTTTCTTTTTTAAACCTCTATAAGCTTTATGTAGTTCTCTGAGGAGACTCCCAGCTGGGTGGGAAGGGAAAAGGGCCACTTACATAAAGTGGCCACAGCAGAAAATACGTCAAGGCCAAAGGAGGAGGCAGCTGGGAAGTAGAAATGCAAGCCCTGCCCACAGCACACTTTCCCCTGGGTTTCCTCTCTATGGTCTGCTTTAACCCCCACGCTAAGTCAAAGCTGACTGTGCTTGTGACCTCAGTAAGATCTCGTATGGAGGAGGAAGAGTGGCACAGCCTCTCAATACTGCTGTTTCTCTGCCTAGCTACACAGCTGGGAGCTTCCACAGCTCTCAAAGAACTGGGTGAGAAACAGATCAGTGTACTTGACAAGGACAGACCCACAGCTGCCCCGCCCTGTCCGGAAGTGGACTACAGCAAGTGACTGAGTACCACATAGTAGGGCGAGACCACAAGCTCACCTGTGGCTATGGAAACTTCCATAGGAGCTGCTCCGACTTCGAGTTCGGCCTCGACTGTACCAGCCTCTGCTCCGGCTTCTAGAGTAGCTTCTTGATCTACAGTGGAAACGAGTGAGAAAGCACACAATGTGTACACTCCTGACACTGTTAGGAGCAACAGCAGGGCAGGAGGGGACACAACCAGGGATAAGGTGTCTTACAAACTCTGTACAGTAGACAGTCATGCACTGCAAAGAAAGCAGTCCAGAAGCCAAAGCCACATGGTTTAATCAAACAGTGAAATAGAGGAAAGCCACAGAGACTGCAATGGGTGCATTTACACGCTCATAATATAACGACGTATTGGTTCCTGTCGCTGTGACCTGCTCCCTTTCTTAGCTCTCACTCTCACTCCTTGTACTCTAGTCTATCCTGACAGCAAATGCTTGATAGGACTTGAACAAAAATTACAACATGATCACAAAGATGGACTTAGATGTGTGCCTTGGACAGCAACTTTGCCTTCCTGGCACATACCCACCCTGCGTGTAAAAGAGTAGTTAACGTGTAAGTTAATGTGTGTAAAAGAGGTCAACGACCTCTAAGCCCTGCAGACACTGCTCAAAGAGTTCTTTGCAAAGGCACAATAACCTAGCAAGAAAGCCAGCTATTTCACACCTTTGAATAAGGAGAACTCACCACCAGCCATGGTGAGAGAGCTTTCATTGTCCAAGTGATAAAACTACAGACAATGACAGTCTTTTCAACTGAGCCCCGTTTCTTCTCTGAAATGCCCACTCCTTCTCTGTCTTCCTCTATCTGTAGTTTGGGTCATAGGGAATAATGCTTCTTAGACCCTTGTCAGATATTTGGAAATAATGACATTTCTAATGCTCTTCTGAGCTAAATGACAGCAGACCCTCCCTGTGAGGAGAACAGAGGAGAGAGACTATTTTTTACCGATAAGATGATGTGGAACTCCTAGACCGACTTCTTGAGTGACTATAGGAGACAGATCTTGTTCTGTGTCGAGACTTGGTTTCAGATTTACTTCGAGATCTGTGTGGACTCCTGGACTGTCTACCACCATCCCGACTAGGTGTCTGCTCATCGCTGGAACTCTCTTGATTCCGTGGCCTCCGGTTCAGGCGTGCTGTCTTTCTTACTTCATCAAAGAGAGACCCGGGCCGAACTTTATTTTTGCTCTTGATTTCTATTCTCAAGCCCTGTGGTTTCACTTCGGGCACAGTGGCCAATGCCTTCACATCCAGAGCACTGGACGTGGCTGCGGTAGGCACTGCCAGATTCCCACACCCTGCAGTGGCTTCCACTTATCTGTGAGGTTCATATGGCTCTTCTCAGCCCCCTCCTTCTTTCCAGTAGTTTCTACAGAACTGGCCAAACTGGAACAACTGTCCTGTTTCCCACCTTCACCCAAAATCTTGATTTCAGACACACTGCTTTCTTGTTTACCTGCTGCTTTGGGTTGTGCCATGTGCTCATCCTGCTCTGAAATAATGCTCACCTCTGGGCTGTCTAGCCTGCAGTCTGCTAACGGAGATGCCCCCTCTCCTTTTGCAGGAGAACTCCTATCAGGGGTACAAATCTCCATGTTGTCGTCTGTCTGAAGCACATCCTCTCCTCCACCTGGGATATGTTCTTCAAGGTGCTGGGTGCTAGGGGGAGAGCAGATGGTGCTTTCCTCCACTTTTAGCGGTCCAGGGCAAGAACTGGGATCACAATCACCCTCCGCAAGTGGGTCATGCTCTGAAGAACCCCCTTTCTTAGGTTTGCTTGGACAGCTGCCTTCATCACAGGCTTTCTCTGCTTTCATAACATTGTCCTCACACTTCTCAGAAACATGCTTCTGCTCCTTTGGCTCCTGCGTAGCCTGTTTTCCATTCACTTCCTCCTCCTCCTCGTCACCAAACTCTAGTGGAGGCTGCCAATGGAAGGCTTGCTTCCGTTTTGGAACCTTGTGTTTTTTGTCTTTTTTGGCTTTCAACTTCTCTCTCACCTTTTTTGTGTGACCCCCTTTAAGACTATCCTTCGGGTGTTTTTGCTTCTGGGGCTCGGCTCTAGCATTCCCCAAGACAGAGCAGGAGCCCTCCGACTCAGAAGCTGAAGTCCGAGGTCTCCTAGACTTCCAGGCACCATTACTGTCAGGCAGAGAAGCGCTTGCTGAAGGCTTTGCTGGGGGTTTGGCTTTGCTGTGACTCTGACCAGCATCTGACTCGGAGTCTGAAGAGGCTTCGCCCTCCTCCTTATCAGAACATCTCCGGGGATCGCTTTTCCTGTTCTTAGTCACATCATGTTCTGAGTTTGATTCAGAGTCCCATTTACTCCCAGCACAATGCTTCCCTTTGGACTTGCTGCCATCTCTAGAGTGATCAGAAAGCCTCTCTTTAAAAGCTCTCTTTTTGGAATGAGGACACCCCCATTCAGGCTTGGACTTGCCATCTTCTCTGCCTTGCCCCTGCTTGTAACTCCCGGCTTCCGCTCTCCCCAGCTTCTCCTTCTCTGGGGCTGAGTGCGCACCCTGGCCATGTGACTGCTCACTGTCCGAGGAGTAATCTACAGACGACCTGCTGTCACTGTACTTTCTGTGACACAAAGACCTTTCTCTGACTTTGTCATATTTACTGTGAAGTGTCTTTTCAGAGCTGCTGCTGTGCCTTTTATTTGAAGTGACACTTTTTTTCCCACTGGATCTAAATGTCTTCGTGACTCGTCTTCCATCATAACTGCTAACCGAAGTGCATGAAGATGACCTACTGCGGTGGGAGCCGTCACTGTACTTACGCTGTGAGTGAGACCGAGATGACGGGGACCTAGACCGTGAGTGTGAAGTGGGCAGACTATGTGACCTTGACCTTGTGTATGACCTGGAGCACGACCTGCTCCTGGAAGACTTGCTCCGCGACCGTCCTGAGCTCCCAGAGCTTCTATCACTGTACTTTGAGTAAGCGCTTCCACCGCTTCCGGAACGTCTTTCTCTCCTGTGATAGGATGATGAACTCCCAATCTCTTTAACATCTGTTAAACTGCTTTGGATGGGCAGCAGGTGGGTTGTTTTAGCCTTCATCTCCTGAATTCGCTCATAGGAGGGCTTCCAGGGCTTTTGTCCAGGCTTCCACCTAGAAGGGGGAGGGCTGTCACTCAATGGTATTACAGGGATGTTTTCTGCTGCCACTGGCTGTACTAGAACACTTCCATTCTGTGGCATTGATGATCTTAAAGGTTCTGTCTTAACTGGCTTATTTTCACTCAACTGAGGTTTTTTTGGTGATTTTGATGCTGTTCTTCGGTGCCTTGACCTGGAGCTAGATCTGGACTTTGATCTATTATGAGAATGCGATGAGGACTTCGACAGAGCCCTTGATCTCGAGCTCCCTCTAGAATCTGATCGTGAATGAGACTTGGATCTGTAGGAGTCTCTGCTGGAGTGGGTTGAAGAGCTACGGTCCTCCTTGTCGGATTTAGACCAGTCCCGCTTTGATGAATGATGAGAGGATGAGGAGGAGGCACGAGATCTCCTTTCTCTATCACAAGAGGACTTCAATCGGCGGGTGGGAGATCTTGAGGGTTCCAAATCAGGTGGCATAACTATTCTTCTCTTCTTCGTCTGTCTGTGTCTTCTGCAATGCTTCTGCTTCTTAGCTTTCTTTTTATGCTTAAACTTCTTTTCCTTTCTGCGTTTCTTGTGGTGACCATCGGAGTGTCTTGCTGTACTACGATCTGAATAGTATCCATTATAGGACCATGATCTGGATCTCTGGGACAAGCTTCTTTCATCCCATCGGCTTGAACAGGGGTCACTTAGCCTGTAAGCAGGAGCATAATGTGCATGTAATTACTTGTGAACACTTTCTGAATCTTAAAACACACTTCTTACTGACAAGAGACTACCCAACTGTATCAACACGTTAACATGAACCAGAGCGATGACAAATACTGACAGACCCACAAAAGATCCTTCCTGTTTAAAAGTGAAGCAAAGACTCTGAAGGCTTGTGAGAACCATACCAAATAACCAGGAGTCCTGTGGAGACACCCACCTCCCAATATGATCTGCTCACAACCTTTTCCCCCAAGAGCAATTTCCGAGAGTGACACCCAGTTCCAAGCAATCTTGCTGATGAGTCTCTGCAGACAGAGTTCTGTGGTGATGGGCACCATACTCAAGACCTTATGTGTGCTAAGTTAAGCAAGCACTCTACCATACAGCTAGATACCCAGTCGTGATTCAACTTAAAGAGTCTTTTTCTTATTTCTTCTTTAAAAAAAAATCCATGTGCACATGCATGTTTGTATGTGTGCAGGTGCATGTGTGTGCATGTATATAGGCCAGCTCAGGTGTCATTTTTAGGACTGTTAATTTCTGAGAGGATTTCTCATTGGCCTAGAGTTCATCAATACACTAGACTGGCTGCCCAGCAAGCCCCAAGGATCTTGTCTCCACCTGCACTAGGATTATAAAGTGCTTGCTGCTACACCTGGCTTTTTACATGTATTTTGGGGTCCCCATGCTCGAAAGGCAAGCAAGCTATTTTACCACCTGAGCTCCCTTCCCAATCCCTGCTTTTGTTGAGACAGGTCCTGCTAATGTGGTCTAGGACGGCCTCGATCTTCACTGGGATTGTAAGATCATAGTGTCATCAGGACTAATTTGTGTGCACCCGGTCTCAGGTGGTGCACCCTGGTCTCAGGTGGCAGCAGGGATGCTCCTATTGGCCTTCCCTTTGGCCATCCTGACTATGGATGTCAGGCAGCAACTGTCCAACATTTAGCATTCTGCACCCAGGCTGTACGCACACTCCAGGTGCTTACTTGTCTCCTTTGCTCCACTTCTCGCCACTGGGTGGCCTGTAAGCTCTCAGTCTCTGCATCTCCTCCTTCCAGTGAGGAGGAGTCTCACTGCTGTCATCATCTTCAGACTCAGAGTGAGATCTTGACCTCGGAGGCGTGTGATAGCGCTTTAAACAGAGAGGGCAGTAACTGTTTTCAATATGCCTCTTGTGGGACAGTCAGGCAAAACTCCAATCTAAGCACTGATCTAAGTACCAACTGGATACTATGGAGTCACTTCAAATCAAGACATTGACAGGCAAGAGAGGCAAGTTTCCTTTACAATCCTAACACATTCATGAACTTCCATTACACAACAGACTAAGACTTCTCAACTGGATAATTAAATCCATCCACAGCTGTAAATATATGCAATGGCCAATGGACATACCTTCCCAAAATTATGGAAAATAAAAACGATACTTTGAGTAGGATAACTATTTTAGCTGAAACTAAACTTCAGATCTTTTTAAATAAAAATTTAAGAAGTTACTCTTTAGGTAACCAATTCGAAAGAAGAAAGTTTTAACATACGTACAATGGTGCCTCTTCCTTTAATTTTCCGTCCAGACTTTGATACAGATGGTTTCTGATCACTTAGAACAGGTGCAACATCTGGAATGTTCCTGAAAAGGTTGTGATGACAATTAAAAAGAAGCAAATGCCAAAACGTCTTCCTAATGTTCAAATGTAAACTACAGTCTGTAGGACGCAGGATTTCATATTCCATGACACGGGAATTACACGAAATTCAAATGTCAATACTCATGATGTTTTATGGGGGCACAGTCACACCCACCCACACATTTCTGAGTTAGCTCGGCTATGAGGTACACCGCACATCACCAGGTAGTCACGGCTAGCATTTCAAATGCCAAGATGAGGTATGTGAACTCTCACTGAAGACTACCAACGGCTCTCACAGAGAACACTAACTTGAGCTCTAGATGGAGTTACCCTGCCCCAGAAAAATTGTATTCTTCCCATTAGTAAGTGTGTATTGGGGGGTGGGGGGGGGGAGAGACAATTTGATTTTTATTCCTTTATTTTGCATTTTTTTAAATGAAAGATTTGTGAAGCTAGGCATGCCAGCACATGCCTATAATCCCAACATGTGGGGAGTTTAATGCCAACCTAGGTTAGTTATATAGCAAGACCCTGTCTCAAAAGTAAACAAGCAAAGAAAACAAAACAGCAAACTCTGGAGGGCTGGGGAACAGCTCTGCCTGCCTTCTCAGCTTCCTAGACCACTACTCATAGGAATTCAGACCTCATACCAGGTGCTGCAGCACCTCTGCTCACACACCACATCTCTCTCCCGTCCCTCCGCCCTCCCACTGCCCCTTATGCTGTTCAGGGTGGAGAGCAATCCTGGGGTCAGACAGCCTTCCCCATAGCTAGGGCTACATGTATATGCCACCATGCCTGGCTTGTGTCCTTTTACTAATTCTGAATTTAAATCTAATACACAAAGTACATTAAATGGTAACCTGAGACTAAATCTAAAGCCACAATGCAGAGAAAGTAACAGCAGCAATGTTTATGATTCTAAATTGTATCTCCAGTCACCATGTAATTAACTTGGCACTGTTAAAATTGAAACAGATTTTACCACTCAGCTGGATCCACAGAGCTCAACAAACCTGACACCCTCTTCTGAAAAGCCTCACTCCTTTAACAAAAGGCCAGAGCAGCAAGATCGGCACTATAACTACAACAAACACTTCCTTCCCTGCCAGGCATGGCAGCACGCACATAACTGTAACTCTGGAGGATAAAGCAGAAGGATTCCAAGTTCCAGTCTAGCCAGTGATACACAGCAAAATCCTGCCTTGAAAAATAAGCAGATAAAAACACCAAGTCAAAACAACAAAGCACATGCTGGGCAGTGGTGGCGCACACCTTTAATCCCAGCATGAGGGAGGCAGAGGCAGGTGGGTCTCTGTGATCCGCCAATCTGAGGCCAATTTGGTCTCCAGAGTGAGTTCCAGGGCAGCCAGAGTTCCAAGCGAAACTCTGTCTTGAAAAAACAAAACAAAACAACAGCGAACAGCAAGACACACTCTCTTCACTGACTAACTTGCCAGCTCCCTTTCCTGGTTCATGCTGTTCATCACTCCTGCGACCCCCTAGCAGCTCTCTGTGTACTGTGAGCACGAGGCATGCTGAGTGAGTGCAGAGTTACAGTGATTGGATGGACTCACTCATTAGAGAAACACACACAAGGCAATAGCTAGTCGTCACCGTCGACCTGACTGGAGATCCAATTCCCTACAGACTGGGCGTAGTAAGTACCCCATATGCTAGGGCCAGGCGGAAGAGAAAGGAGGAACAATGAGAAAGCCAGATGCTTGAAAGCTCCTTCCCTTTGCTTCGTGTCCACCCGCTGAGGACGGCCCCACTGTCCCCTCTGCAGTGATGGACTCAGTCCCAAAACATGAGCAAGGTGCTTCTGTCAGGTACTGGACAGTCACCAGCTACTCACGGTTCAGGCTCCACTGTGGCAGCAGGCATGTCTCTTCTAAGGAGAAACCGGTTCTCAGGAACTGGAGGGATCTCTTCTGGGCGGACGACAGGCTTTTCTCTTCTAGCATGTGAGTCACCTGACCTTTTTTCATTCACATCACTCCTCTCAGAATGACTAAAATAAATCAAGGCACCGATTTAGATGTTAATGCTAGTATTTCATAAAATAAAGGCACATAAAACAACAGCAAAACTTACGCTCACTCTGAAGTGTTGTTTTCACAAATATATAAAAACATTAACACAGTGAAAAATCTAAGCAAAGCAATTTTTTAAAAAGAAAAATTAAAGAGAAAGAAAAACCCCAGAGTATTAAAATTCTGAAATGGAAGTTATCAATGAGCCTAATGTTTTCCTTTTTAAAAAGCTGCATCTATTTGTGTGTGTTAGTGCGCACACGCCATGTTGTGAGAACCTGCAGGGGAGCTCTCTTCACCGTGTGCCCCAGGGGTCACATTCAGTGTCAGGTTGGTGAGAAGCCACGGAGCCACCTCAGTGCTGTGCTGTAGGAAGTCAGTGTCCTCCAGAGACGTGTCTGTGTGCTGCCTGTGCTCCAGGGCGTGGCCTGTGGCCCTAACCCGCACCCTGTACACACAGGCCACATTGAGTTGACTCAGTGGGTTACGGAAAGGGAAAACAGAGGAGGAATATGCAGTGAGCAGGGGAACTGAAGGAGGGACCTTGTAGACATGAACGAGATCTCAAAGAGTAAGTTACAAGGATTGCATTAAGAGAAAGGATTCTCAGGCATTAGGGCTGGCAAGATGGCTCAGTGAGCAGAGTCCTTGCGCCAAGCCTCGTGTGTTGGATCTAACCCCTGGGAACCCATCTGGTAGAGAGAGAGAAACAACTCCTCAAGCCATCCTCTGACCTCCACACATACACACACCTTGGAACACACAAAGTAAAACTTTAAAATTAAAAAGATTTCAAAAATTATCTTCACCTGACAACTACACCCACTTTTGCTATGCGATGTCTATACCACTCCTAGGTCACAGGCATCAGGTTAAAATCCAAATGGTCCATCTTAAGTACAGTGACTAAGAACACTGAGCTTACACAGTGGTCTGTGAGCTCCTGCTGCAGGTTGGGTGTGCTTAGTCAGACCACCTGACTCATACTTACCCTTCAGGGCTCACTGTGCGCTTCCTCCTTGGCTCCTCTGACCCGCTCAGTTCCTTCCGTCTCTTCTTAGTATGTCTGACTTTTGGCCTCCTCTTATGTCTCTTTCTTCTGATTCTCTCTCGTTCAACTTCACTTTCTGAGGATGATTCTGAAGAGGAAGAGGAATTGGAAGAGGAATCCGAGACTTCTGAATGTGTTGGTTTCTTCCTTTTTTTCTCAAAACCTTTTAATAGATATTAACAAAAACATTAGTACTTGAGTCCAGTGCACACCATCCATAGTGAAAAATGTTGACTGCTGACTATCATAATTGCTTCATGCACAGCAAACTAAAACAAGACTTAACTAAACTTTTCAAGTTATATATAATACAGCTGTCTGCAAACCTGGAAAATACCAAGGCTCATACCCCATATGAAATCTATATTCTAAGTAAGTGTTACAAATGATGCTTAGTAGAAGCTAAACAGAAAGTAAACAATGTAAAGGGAACAGAAAGACTCAGGTAGCTTAAGATTACATTTGAGCAGAGACCTGAAGTAGGTGGGGAAGGGTCTACAGGTATGAGAGCAGGAACAAAGTCCCCCAGTTTCTGAATAAAGGTCAGTGTGGCTGGAAAGCAATAAGTAAGGGAAAGTCAGAAAGACATCAGAGACACAGGCCTAGCTGTTGAAGGTACCACTGTCGGTTTCTGGGAAGGAAGGATGTGGCACTAAAGGTGGCTTAAGAAGGTGGTTCTCAACCTTCTTAACGCTGTCACCCTTTAATATAGTTCCTTGTGCAATTGTAATTTTGGTACTACTATGAATCATAGTGTAAATATCTGATATGCAGATGGTCTTAGCGACCCCTATGAAAGGGTCCTTCAACCCCTCAAAGGGGTCACGATCCACAGGTTGAGAACCGTAGGCTTAAGAGGATCACTCTGGTAGCTGCTAAGGACAAACCAAAGCGAGCCAAGGACATAAGCAAGGAAACCAGTGGGGACACTCCTGTTGACAAATGGTCATAGAAAAATAGGGAGACAGAGGTAAGAGATATATTTATGAGGGTACTGCAATAATCCAAGGATGAGATGGCTTGAACCAACCAGCAACCAGGTAGTAGCAAGAAGGAGCTGACATCTGCTGGTGGACAGGACAAAGAGCATGGCCAGAGGCAACAATGCTACCACTATCCACACTGACTTCAGAAGGTGCCTCCAACGTTGCTCAGCGCTTTATACCTCTGTCCCACATCCCTCCACCCTACGACAGCTCTTACCATCTTTTGTCAACTTTGTGGCAAGCACCCCACAGTCAATAACACGGACGTCTGCGTAAGGTCTGCTTGCAGCATCCGTTTTCAGATTTTCAATCTGTTCAATTACTTCAAAACCAGAAATAACCAGTCCAAATACAACATGAACCCTATCATAATGTAAATTCAAGAAATAAATTAGTCTGGTAATAATTAACAATAATTACATTATAAGCAGTAACTAGGACAACTGCTGTAAAAAAAACATCTTCACAGAACTGGAAACAAAGCCAAAGTGTTATGAACCAACTAGAAGCAGATGACAATTTGAAATCTACTTCAAAATAGGAAACGGCAACAGTTTATCTAAAGACAAAATGGGGCTCAGCTTCTACTGTTGCTGTGATGGTTCCTAACCTTCTTAGGGTTAGGAATCTGATAAAAGAGTATACTTCACACTGAGAAACTATCTCAACAGGGACACTCAAAACCACATGGCTGAGACGCCTACTCGTGGTTCAAGTGAAAGACCTCATCAGTAACTCCAGACGGGCTCTCAAAACCACTGGACCTTCTGCCCTTTCAGGAAGACCGTGGCTATGTGAGACTAACTCCTGGTTAGCCAGTCTTTCGGTCACCCAAACAACTCAAGATTTTAATAACTCGATGCTTACCCATCCAGGTGTGGAGCAGGCTTTGTAGTTCTGTACAACAAACATCAACACAAAGATGGTATCAAAAAATGACGTATTCAGATGAAGAAAGCAGAGGGTTTAAACACAGCGTGTAGTGAACAAAGAAGTAAAGATAAAAAGACAGAAAACGTTAAGCATCATACACATCCAACCTTAAAGACCCCCAAACACCAACAGTAGCCATTTTACTGATTAAAAAAACAAGATTACAATGAATTATAAAATCAACTCTATTAAAATATATAAGATAGGTTTCATTTAAGTTACAGAAGAAATGTACAGCGTACACACTGAAATTAAATTTACTCTCAAATCAAAAACAATAATGGCAACAAAAACAAACATTAAAAAAAAATTCCCAGCAGAATTAAACAAGGAGGAAGCCCCTGTCCCAATGGCCACACCCACCCACTGGGCTCTTCTATTTGCTATGTAGGACTGAGACAGTCTGCATATGTTTTTAAGGCAGGCAAATGGAGGAGCCTCAGGAGGCTGTCTGCAGAACTTCCTGCCCCCTTCTTTCACTCAAGGTGAAGTCTGCCGCTCACACTCTGAAGATGCAATAGGGAGGGACTTTAGACTGCTGATGCTCCTCAGGGCAAAATGAAAATGAGGGGGTATTATTGACACCTTCAATTTCCATGGCCGAGAAAACACCCCACTAGCTGTTTTGTGAACATCTCACTGTCACTGTTGGGGTATCTGTGGGGTATACTTGGTTAAGATATTTTGAACCCAAGCTGGTTTTCCCATAACAGCTTCACAAATCTTTATATATAAATTGTAATGCAAACATTCAAAAGTGAATAGACAGATCAGCATTAGACCACCAGAACCTTAATTAGTAAGGATGAGAAACAGGAGATCTAGACACGGTCACTAGCTATCGGGCCTTGTTAAACCAGTCACTTGTATAAGAAAAGACATATGCATTTTTATGTACATTCTAAGGCCATTCTAAGACACATGAACAGAACATAGCTTAACCTTTATAACAATGCCCTAAACAGTACTGTACAAGAGTCTGCAATGCTTTTACTTACTTTAAGAGTATCTAGTTCTGTAGACTATAGATAGTAGTTAGCTTAAAAAATTTTAATGTCAACTTAAGTTTCAGAACTTTAGTTTTGAGTTTTAAACTCACAAGTCTCAAATTCTTAGAAAACAGAGTAAAATTCAAGCCAGTATAAAAAACAGGTAGCAAAAAAAAAAAAAAAAAAAAAAAAGAAATGAAGAAAATCTAACTGGTGAGCCACAAACACTGAAACTATGAAACGAGTATCCAGAAGCCGTGGCAGAAAACTTTAGAACAAAAATGCTTCCTGTATTGTAGAACTTTACCACAACAGAAACTAAAACATAAGCTAGTCAGAAACCCCTTAGGAAGGTGTAAGGTGCCCCCAGAAAGATACAGCTGCTTTGCCATGCAGGAGACGAGAGCACACAGTTGTCACTGACTAGATACATCCCTCCTCCTTTCCTGGGCCTCACTCTCAGGAACCTAGCACTGAGAAGAGCCTGTGACTTTTCCAGCACAAACAAAGTCAGTCCAACCTCCAGTTTAGCTAACAAATACTGTAAACGCCATGTAAGGCAATCCTTGGGGCAAATGGTGACAATTCTAGCTAGCAGCAGCAACACACACTCAGACCAACCAAGAACAACGATTTTAGGGCATTCAAGCTTGGGATAACTTGCCTCATGTTGAGACTGAACCCAGGTACCTCATGTGTGCTAAGCACATATTCAACTACTGAGCGACACTGTCGGCCCCTAGTTGTTTTCTATGCAAATGACAACCCACTCAAAAACAACCTCAGTCCTTAGTGTACTGAGTAGTAAAGAAACACAGGAATAGAGGACAGGGCATCTCTGCCACTAAGGATAACTCTGAATTTGCTCAGAGCTTCCAAACCAATGTGAATCATTTAATTTACTGGCACCTGCAACTCATGATACAGAAACACCAATGCGCACCTTAACTGGGATAGAATAAATAGTAAGAACATGGAAAATATTTCACAAAAAAGAAACTCTGATCTGAGCCTACAGACTCCAGAAGAACTCACTCTAAGGCAGGCTCACTGGGGCTGTGCTGACATCACATAAACAGTCAAGTGTAACAGAAGGGCAGGACAGACTGTGTGCTCAGCCACACCTACTAAAACAGGCAAAAAAAACCTCACACTGACCCTTTACTATATTCAGTGTTCTCAATGATAACTCGTGACAGCGATAATTATATGATTATATAACATAAATTATAATACAATTTATAATAATATAAATTAAGACTTAGAAGACCAAAGCTGAGCAGAGATGTGTTAAGTTTATACACACTTTTTAAAACAAACCCAAAGGAGAAACAAAAAAAATATTTCTAACTATGAAGCTTCAGTACTCACACATTTCTACTTCCTCCTTTCACTTAAGAGAAAGTCTCTCCAGCCCCTCTATCTACTTAAAACAGTTACTGCACAGGTTCATTTAAATCACAAACCCTAGAAACTGTAAAGTATTGCTGTTGTTCCAAACAATAAACTATACTTACGCCATCACCAGAGCAGTTTCTAGACCCTAACAGCCCCTAAAATCCTAACGAAAACATTGCCCCAGGCCATACAAGAGCCACTGAAACTGTGCTTCCTAGCTTAACCATAAGCAATAAACGCCACTGTTTTACATATATTGCTGCTACACAGAACAAGCAGAAAGCTTTTTTTCCCTTAAAAATGTTTCAATACACATAACAATAGGATTAAAGAAACAAAGGCAAAGAAAGAGAGAAAGCCTTAGAGTAATGAGACATTACCTTTGGAGCGCACGGTGTAACACTCTTTCTGTAAATTTTACACAAAAATGGCAAGAAATAAATTGTAATACACTTTTAAGACAAAACTGAATCTATGTTTTAATATCAATATAACTTTTTGAAATTAAAATTTTAGAGTTTTATGCAAAGCAAGAAAGCTTTTTAAAATGGAGGGCTCTAAATTTTCTTTCACAAGATATTTATGAAGACATGAATTTTGTTTTAGAAAAGCCTTGTGGGGATCTTCTCAGACCCATGATATTGTAATACAGGGGATGATAACAGCTCGTAAGACATGAAAGCTCCTTCTATAACCCAGGAGACCGGCTATGCTGGCTTCCTCAAGAGGGCATGAACACCGGGGAATGACCTGGGCAGTCAGGACTATGCTCCCTATTCACCGCATGTACTCCAGCTGTTAGTTAGTGCACAGAACTAATAAGAACAGTAATAAGGGCACAATTAGAAGTCTAGGGATCTTCTCTGAGCTCAGACGGCAATGGAGGTGACAGTCTTAGAGCACCAAGTTAAATCCTGGCCAGAGGATTTTCATGTCTAATCTCATTTTTCCCCTTATGAGAAAATTTTTTGAAGAATACACATTGATGAATTTTAACTGATACTTCAAAAAAATCTATGACTACACAAACCAAAAACCCTATTATATCATGAGCAAAAATCTGATAGAATTTTAGATATATTAAATATTAAAATATTGTAAAAGTAAATTAAAATCTCTCATATATGCAATGATACATGCATTAGTGTCATAAAAAAGTTTGAAATCATGCAGTTTTCAGAGTGTGAAACACAAAAGTACTTACTCTAGGTCTAAAATAAGAGGGCACTAAAAGCAACCATTCTTTTTGTGTTTGTTTGTTTTTTGAGACAGGGTTCTCTGTTGTAACAATGGCTGTCCTGGAACTCACTCATCCACCTGCCTCTGCCTCCTGAGTGCTGGGATTAAAAGTGTGTGCCACGCCACCACTGCCTGACTAAAAGCAACCATTCTAATATCACCATTGACATACAGCTCTTCCCTTCAGAGGCTGACACTACAGCGGTCACAAAGGGGGAGCCCGACTGTAGAGTGTGACACAGCTTATGTTCAGGCAGTGGGCAACTCACAACGCTGTGTTTGCAACCAGAGAGCTTTCTAAACTCAGCACCAATATTAAGGAAATGCACACAGATTATAACGAGACATACACGCTTTCCTCCCTGACAGCTGACATATGTGTCACATAATACTAAATATTCTAAGTTATGTGCTAGTAATGACATCTGACATTCAAAGAAAGTGGCTTTGAGTTCAAGTATCACAAACTCCTTTCCTCTCAACAAATTTCTGAAATTTGTGTAAGAAGTTACTACTTCCCCTAACAAACAAAACAAAAACTGAAACCTAGAGCACAAATTGCTGTTGTTCGACAGTCCATTACTGTCATTTCCTCTCACGTACATTTGTGAATGTGTGAGAAAGACATTTCTTTCCCTAATTTACTTTTGCTTGCCAAAGTGTCAACAAAGATTTATAAACCCCTTAAACAGCCACCTCTTTCTGCTACTTGGTTCCTAACTTGGAATGAGCATTCCTTTCTCATTAGATGCAGAAACACTTGCAAGCCTGGTTCTTAAATGATCTAAAAGAGCCCTAGGCCGTGTGCCCCTGCCCTATTTATGATGCTACAATAAATGGAGGACTTGAGATGCAGCTCGGTGGGACTAGAGCACTTACTGCTCTTCCAGGACCAGGGTTCATTTCCTAGCACCAGCATGGCAGCTCACAACCAGCTATGTAACCCAGTCTCGGGATCTGATGCCTTCTTATGGCCTCTAGTGGCACTGTATCCATGTGGTACACAGATATACATGCAAAATAATATAAAATAATAAATTAAAAAGCAAAGAGGAAGAGGAGGAGGAGACCTCATACATACAATCAATGGGCTTGTTGTGGTGGCGTATGTCTTTAATGTCAGCACTCGGGAGGCAGAGGCAGGTGGGTCCCTTAAGTTCCAGGCCAGCCTCAGTTTAGAGAACTGCTGCTGCCTAGCATTTACAAGTCTGATCACCAGCACTAAGAAAAAGAAAAACCAGAAATTTTGCTTAAAGTTCAAGTTGGGCTTTTAAAAATATTATCTTATTTTCATAACAATTATCATGACCAGGAAGAGTGGCCAATGATTACCTATTCGCCAAAGCTTTGAAGCAAAAAAAGGCCTATACTGAGGCTGGAGAGATAACTCAGCATAAAAGCATTGGCTGCAATTCCAGAAGACCCAGGTTCAATCCCCAGCATCCACATGGCAGCTCACAACTATTAATTCCAGTCCCACAGTTCCAACACATTCTCTGGCCTCTCAGGTCACTGCATGCACGTGGTACACAGATATACGCAGGCAAAACACTCATGCATAAAACAATCTTTTTTTTTTTTTTAAAGACTTGCACTGACACTTATTTTAGTAGCTGCTGAGGGAGGAACGGCTACCTCCCTGGTTTAGACAAGATGAGTTCCAAGCCTTTTCGAGATGCTTTTCAGACTGGTGAAAATAAGGTAGCAACAAAATAATTTCTTTTAGACAAGAATGTTTATACATAAATCATTCCATATATTCAGAAATTTAAGGTCTTTTTCTGTAAGACACGCTCCTTCTATAATATTTTTGCACCAAAATGTTTAATTTATCGCAGAGCTACTTTGCAAGTAGGTAGATGGCTAGTGGGTGTTTCCTGTATCACCATGCAGAGTCCTAGACAGCACCCACAAGTGCTGGAGTGTGCCACGTGTAAGAGCATGTGCCTGTAATGCTAGCACTGGGGAGGTCAGAGAATGGAGGGTCACTAGGGCTTGCCAGCCAGATCTCCTAGGACAATCCTGAAGGTCCCAGGTTCAATAAGGGACTGTCTCAAAAAACATAAAGGGGTGGAGGTTGACAAAGACAGACACCTGATGTCAACTTCTAACTTCTGTTCTTATGTGCATGAGAAAACACACATGCATGCATGCACATACATAAAGACATGAGCTATTTTATAAGTAATAGATTTTAAAAAGTAATTCAGGGTACAGAAAAACAGAACTAAAACGAAGATTGTGTGTGTGTGTGTGTGTGTCATTTTTTTTTTTGAGACAGGGTCTTGTGCTACGTGTCCTAGGATGACTTGAAATTCACTCTATACTCAGATCACAGCCATTTTCCTTCCATAGCCACATGAGTGCTGGATAAAACCAATGCTTCCTGATAGCTAGTTAAGTATTCCATCCCAGGAAAGTACTGGTAACAAAAGTTATAAACTAATCTTCCTATCACTTTTATGTAACACTCTCCTATCTTTTTAATGGCTATAGACAGTATCAGTTAGTACCAGAGTTATCACTAGCAATGATAGCTCGTTTCCCCAACTGTCATTTTCCACGCTCACTCTACAGCTTTTACCTGACTCACTCACTCCTTCACTGTTTTCTGCAGCGCTAGCGACTGAGCCCATGGCCGTGCACACAAAGCAAGCTCTCCATCACTGAACTACACTTCTCACCCTATAGCTTTTTCCCATACGTGACCTAAAAATAAACAGACAATGACAAACGAGCAGACACACTAGCATGGGGTAACTTGGTGGGTGTGGTCCCAAGACTCTGAATTCCTTAGAAAATGTTCCAATGAACAAACCCTTCCTCTCTTTATACTTTGAGGATGGGGCCACACACCATCTCCTTCTCATTTCTCAAGCGGTACTATTCCAAGAGTGTCTTTCCTTCTATATAAGCTTTCAAAGCAGAAGCACTACAGTTCATGCTGCCATCAATATAAGCAGTTAATGGTAAAAATTACAAACGGCTGTAAAGAAAGCCTCATCTTCACTACATATGATCATAAAATACATATCTGCCAGCATACATAGATATTCTCTCCACACAGTGAAAGGATGTACAAAATTATGTTGAGGAAAACAGTGTACACCTTAGGAAGGGAAGTTGTAAATGCATGAGAATCAAGACAACAGTCAGCATACACACAACAGTTAGTGTACACACAACAGTTAGTGTACACACAACAGTAGTCCCCAAGGGACTTCCACACACTACACTAACAGCAAATTTACTCCTCAGGAACTGCAGACTTGTGGGACACAGACTGAGTACCATTTTGTGCGGATGTTTTATAGGTCCTTGTAAGGCCAATGAGACAATCTTTAAGAAGATCTGAAGCCTCTCAGTTTACATTACCCTTTCTGTTTCAGAGCTGCTTCTCAAGGTGCCACATGAAGTGTGCGGTGACAGGACAAAAGCCAGAGCTGTTCCTGAGAAGCCCTTGAGTAAGTCTCACCTATGATTATGCACACAGCCCAAAAACAGTGCAGTATTCTTTTTACTACTTCCAGCTCCAAAGGACCTGGGCTTGCAAGACACAGTTTTAAAGATTACTCCTTTATTGGCTGCCATCCATCCTTTCCATAAAAGTCAAGATATATTTCATTCAGAAATGTGATCATTAGTTAAGATTTTATCTTGCAACTTCTTGGAACTGGAATTTTCAGCCATCATAAAGCCGCACATAAGCACACAAGTTACTTTTAAAAAAATTAGGACAAACTTTGTGTACAAAATGGCTATGAACTCCTCTCTATGATTTGCCTTTATCATGCATTCTGTGATTTTAGTGCTATCTATAGTTAATTATGAAAACAAGCTTAAAATTATTTCTAATTTATTGATTTAAAACTTAAAATTGATTTAAAATTCATTTGGTGTCCCTCTTCAAACAGCTGTCCAGTGAGAAATTAAGCACATAGAAAACAGAATGGCATTTACTAAATCTCCTAGAGATGTAAGTAGCTACTAGATGATAGTATGATAGAGAATTTTATACCCTAGATTCTAACAGAGGTCTGTATAAATAAATGAGCTAACTATATGTGGTAATGGCCAGAAACCACAGCTACCTGATAAGGCACGTTTTAAATGTAATGATATAAAAAAGAAACTTTAGAGCCCTCAGATGGCACCATCCTGATCAATGAATCGTTAGTTTTTCATGTTCACAGTTCAGATAAGCTTAAAAATGGAAACAAAGAAGCCTCAGAGCAAACAGTTTTAACATGGAGTTACTACAGAAAGTTTTTGAAAATTATCCGCTTTGCTTTGCACTGCTCCCTGCCCCCAAGGGTTAAGAACAGGAAAAGTACTCCTGTGGAAATATGTGTAACTAATCACCTGAGGGATCAGAGCAGGGCACAGGAACGACTGTCTCAGGTTTCCCTCCTGTGTAACACACAATCACCTTCTACTAGCTTTCCATTTTTAGGACATCCTTGGGAACAGAATGCCCCTTATCTGAACTTAATCAGATCATGTTGGAAATCTTTCAGACAAACTTAAAATGTGAGTTTCTTGTATGAATAAATGATTTCTTTAAAGGCAGGGAAGCGCCATTCATATTTATCCATTCAGAAAGATGTAAAAGAAAACTTGAGCTAAACCATGAATAAGATATTTCTCCAACACACACAGAATAACAGAAATTACTATCAAAAGTATTAAGCTGCATGCTGGACAATTATCTTTCACATTTTAGATGATGAGATAATACAAATAGGTATGATGTAATTGAAAGTATGCCAAAGGTTTTATGTGATTTTTCACATGAGAATTTAGTTTTTGGTTGTGTAGGCATATACCAACAAAATATGCTCTTTATCATTGCTGTGTACGATGAGGGTGTGTGTGTGTGTGTGTGTGTGTGTGTGTGTGTGTTGTGTAGGCACACATCTGGAGACTAGAAGACAATTTTGTGGAGTTGGTTCTCTCCTTCCACCTCTCTATGAGTTCTGAGGATGGAACACAGGCTTGTGTCAAGTGACTGAACCAGCCAGCCAGCCCAAAAGGTATTTGCTCTTTAAAAAAGCAAATTTAGTACTTTAAAGTTTGCTGAGTAGTATTTACAAATTTTGGCAAAAATGACAGCCAATGATGAGGTAATTCATCATGTACAGAACTTGCAGAGTTTGAGTTTTTAAAAATGCTGGCTCAACATCAAATCAATTTCCTACATCTCATCAGGAAATAATGTTACCTCTCTCAGAACAGGCTCAAATTATGAGAGAAAACAAAATCAAAACTACTCATATGATGGTTTACCCAAAGTGACTGGTTTTTGTGTCTATGGTCCATCTGAGCTTACAACATGGACAACTTTTTTTGAGACAGATTCTACACTGTAGCTCTTGAACTATGTGACCAGTATGGTCTTCTTGAACTCACAGAGACCTGCCTGCCTCCGCCTCTGAGTGCTAGGATTAAAAGCATGCACCACTACATTATGGACAATTTTTACATGTTCACCACGAATTCATATTCCAATTTAGGTTTCTAAACTGAGCCTTCAAATGAGTAAGAGGATAAAGTCAAATTCATTCCTCGTGATGATAGCATATTCTGAAAACAGTATGTACCTCCAGATTACATTTTAAAATTCCATTCTTCAAAGTCAGGATATGTGCTGAGTGACATTACAGATTACAGTTACTATGTAACATCAGAAACAAGAGTCAGACCAAAGCTGCCAGAGTCTGGGCAGTAAAATGAGATTAGCTATCCCATCTTTCTCATGAACAGCGCTTCTCTGTGGGAAAACTCATCTCTGCATTGTGCCTACTCACATGAAAAACTGGGAACCATTGGTATGCTTCCCTCGATTTGCCATTGACAAAAGGAACGCTCTGTCATGTTTGAGAATAAAGTTTTCATCTGTTTGAAGAAAACACAAATTTGTTAGTTTCCAATCACAAGCAGTTTCTAAAAGTAATGTTCAAGCACTAAATTGAAAGCAAAGGATGAAATTCCTCTTCTGGTCAGTAAGATATTTGGCAATATTTAGAAAAAAAAAATCTAATCAAATAACAAAAGCACAAAAAGGCTGAAAAGATACTAATTAAAGCCTTGAGGAAAAGAACAGGTATTTAATACTTTGTACAAACAGCCTTAGAACAGTCACTTCCAGTAGTAACATACTTTGGCTTAAATGACATATCAACTATTGACTTTCAGGGAAAACTAATCAAGACACTTTTAGAAAAATCTCTGCAGTAAAATGTATTCCCGTCAAGTTCCAAATTAGCCTGCCACATGAACTACTGGTGAGTTTTAATAAGCCTACTCTTAAATGCTTAACGTTTGTATGGTAAATTTATTATTCCACTGAAGTCAAGCTGGTCTACGAGGACAAAAATATCACAAATACTAAATTTTAGGAAAATGCTAAATTAAATTAAGTATCAGTAGGATCACAAAATTACCTAAGAAAGTAAGTTGTATAAAAATAACATTATAGAAGGCAAAATACAATTTTAAGATACAAAAGCATCTGCCACAGGAAATAACCACATTAAAGTGGCCCATAACATTAAGCGTTAAGTTGCTGCATGCCACTAGAACCAGCTAGAAAGGGAAAATTTTTTTCTATCATCATTATCACATAGAGATGGCTTTAATTCAGTAGAAATATCTTTAAAACTAGAAAGCCATATCACCCTGAATGTGCGTGCTCTCCCTTAATACCAAAAGCTAAGTAAGCATGGTCAGGCCTGGTAAGTATTTGGAAGGGAGAAATCTTTAAAATCAAATTTCCTTTTACAATCATACAAACAAATCTTTCTTTAGAGTAAACAGAAACATAAAAACTGTAAAGAAATGATTACCTTGGGGACAGGCTTCTGAAAAAGAGTAGTGATCCATTTCCCCCAAAGGAAATATAAGAGACCATTACACACTGAAGCTCTGATAACATTAAAGCCCAGCAATGCTGAAGCCCACTGTAAATCCCTGCAACTGACTTTTCTAAGGCTTTTTGGGGAAGTGCAATCGTTAGACTTATGAAATACTACTACTGTAGGAATACAATACAACCATATACTTCTAGTACACAACAGAAACCATACAAACCTTTGAGAAAGGAAAAAAAAAAAACTTTTATTCAAAGAAATTGTTTGGTTTGGGGATGGGGGAACCACAACTAGATTCTTTTCCCTGATGCAGAATAACCAATTTTAAAGAAACAAAGGCACAGATGCATGTATGGAATCACATAGATTTTCCAAGTCTTCAAACAATACAGAAATCCAGCCACAACCTGACCAGACTGTCCGTGGATTTATTAGAAGGGCACAAGGGAGCAGAGTGGAGTTTGTGTTACTGAGCTTCGTTCTCTTACCTTTTCATTTTGCAAAAGACCACATTCTCTATAAACAAAAGAATATGTTGACAGTTTTAGGCAGGAAGATAGGAGTTTTCATGTATATAGTTGCCTAACCTCCATGCTGAAAGTCATGTTTAACCTTAAAGTTAGCCTTAATTAATCTGGTCAATTAAAAGTTACATATTACAATATAATTTATCCCCAAATTCATGCAAATAAAGTATTTTCATGCAGCATTAGTTTCATGCAAAACGTGAACTACAAGTAAACCTCTTCTCATTAAAGTATGCGACCAAACTTGCTTTATATAAGAACTGAAACCAAAAAAAAAAAAAAAAAAAGGCACAAAACAGCAGACCTTACCTTTAAAGTATCCACCATAAATCGATTCTCCACCTTTTCCATTACCTGCAAACAAAGAGCCATTATGAAAATCTTAAATATTCAACACACAGGAACTACTAAGTCTTTAACATTGTGTGTGTGTGTGTGTGTACGTGTGCACGTGCACGACAGTGTGAGTGTGGCGGTCAGAGGACGACTTGCAGGAGCTGGCTCTCTCCTTCCACCACGTGAGCCCCAGGGACTGGGTCTAGGCCATCAGGCTGGTCACCAGCGCCTTTACCTGCTGAGCACCTTGCCGGCTCCATGCCCTTTGAACTGCAGCTCTGAGTGACCTCACATTCAAACCCCAGCTCCCAAATGTGGGATCACAGGTGCACTGCACCACATCCGCCCCCATTACTACTCATTATTATGATTACTGTTGTTGTTGTTACTGCAGTACTTGAGACTGAAGCCAGGGTCTGGTACATAGGAACAAGTATGCTACATTCTGGTACATTCCCAGACCAATACATTATTTTTGATGGCTTCAATAGGCTGAAGAAAATCTTGAACCTTTTAGTTACTACAAAAAAACATGATTCTAGGAGCATTTGATTAATTTAATCTTAAAAACAGTATGATAAATACTATGGGAAAATTATGCTCTCTCTGACCCGTTTATTTCAAGTAGTCACACCACGAAATTTCTAGACTAGATCTAACTGGACAGTACAATGGTGTCCACTGGAAGATAACTTATCAGATAATTATACTGTTACTAAAATAAATTACATGAATAAAGCGCCAGTCTTGTACTTGATCTCTAGCACCTGCTCACCCAGCAGTGACGCACTGACGGCACATTATTCACACCCCTCTGTGACACGAGACTGACAACTAAAAGCAGTAATGAGACGCTTTAAAACTGACGGATGCATTCATTAGGAATATAACTTTGAGCTCTACCTTCACTGAAGTCCCCACCCTGAATCATAAAGTTTTTAACCACACGGTGGAATGTAGAACCTTTATAACATAACTTCTTCCCAGTTGTTTTCCCAAGGCCTTTCTCCCCTGGGGAAAAAAAAAAATAGAAGTTTAGCTACTAACCCAGCATTCCATGGGAATAACCAACCAACTAACCACAGTCAAATCCCTCCCACGCGCGGATTACTGAGATTTAAGACACAGATGACACGTGTATGTAGCAAACAGACATAACCCACAAAGCAAATGTGAACTGATCCAGAAACAATTCTACATGCTACAAGAGATAGAATGCAGATGATTATTTCACCAAGAATGAAATCAAGGAAATTGTTTCAAATGTTGTCTGTCTTTGTGTTCACATATAAGTCTTAAAAATTAAGTGTGCTATTTCTAATGTTGAACATTATCTCTGTTTTCTTCTGCTTGGCTAGGGTGTATGCAATGCCACCAATGAAATGATACTAATTATGTTTTGTAATTTGAGGTGCTAAATTTATTTAAAGAATTGAAATTTGGATAACATTTTTCTAAGACTAATTTCGGAAACTCTTATTTGACAAAAAATACATAAAGATTGTTACATGAAGTAGATTCTTATTTCTTTTTCCTCCTGTCCTTTTAAGAAATGTCTCCTTCATTTCAGATGAAGTAACCATAGCATTTTAGTTGTAAACTCACTTCACAAACCACTGTATTTTATGAAGGCTCCCCTGCATTAAAACAGATACAACTGCAGTCGCCTGGCTTTCTTATCAGACGTAAGTTATAAACTCACTCACCTGAGCACAGGCATAGGAAGTTTTTGCATGTTTTTGGACATATGTCTGAGAAGAGCTGAAACATAATTCGACCAACTGAAACGAAATACACAAGGGAAAAGAACAGTCAACAAGTTGATAATACACCAGTATTTCATATAAGAGAAGAGCTTAACTGGGAGATACCTAATAAGTTCCTTTTGTTTTTTGGGTTTTTTTTAAACAATACTGGAGATCAACCCCATACATTGTTAGTGTTAAAACTCGTAGCTCTAGCACAAAAATTGTAGGATTTGAAGTGTTTTTTTAATAGGGCCTTCTTGTACATTAGATCCCTTTAATACAGAACTAATGACAAACAAAATGATTTTGTTTGTTTCATTTTGCTGGGCTAAAGATCAAACCCAGGGCCTCATATATGCGCAGCAAGGACTCTAGTATTGAGCGACGTACACACCCAGCTCCAAGTATTCCTAATTAATAGTGCATGACCTGTAGGCCTGTCAGGGACGAACATACCCACCTTAAGAGCCTATTCTAACCTACACAGTTACAAGGAAAGCTCTTCCATGCCTTCTGGAGCTTCCTTCCCTGGACTGTTTGGAGCCAATCACCTAAACTGTATCCACACTCAATGCTCTCCCTGAGAGCCAAGGGAAAACAGGTTGCTCAGAAGAACCAATACTACCTACCATAGACAGTACTGAGAAGGAACAAGTCTGCAACTGATTTCCCTATGCCCAGAAAAATAGTTGACAAATTCTAATCTCGAGATTCTTTTGAACTGTTTAAAATTACTAAGCTGTTGTTTATGGGCGACGCTTGTTAATTAGCATATATAAATCAAAACTTGGACATTTCTTTAAGACATAATACCCAAGCACACATTCCATTAGCTCTCAGGTCAGTGAAATGAGATCTCCCTGAGAATGCAAATACTTATTTATAGTATTATCATAAAAACAGTTCTGACTGCATAGACACGCTGAAAGAGTCTCAGTAAAAACAAAGTTGATTACATTTCCTTTTATTAATTGGGAGCTTTGCTTTGCATGTATTACAGAGACTGTGTTGAGGTCAAAGGACAACTTGCCAGAATGAGTTTCCCTTCCACTATGAGGGAGGGTTCCAGGGATCAAACTCAGAGGTCAGGCTCAGCAGCAAGTACCTTTTCCCACTGAGCCATCTCACTGCCCCCAAGAAATGGAGTTTTAGTTTACAATTCCTCTCCTAATCTCATTTCTTCCCTCAGTCTACAATGTTTTTCCCTTATGGACATTTAAAGAAACAGGACAAATCAAAATTAATTGTAGATCAAATATAAGTCATGTTTAGAATAGACACAAACCAAGTTCTACTGTTAACACTAACAGTCAATGTTTCTAGCTATCCCAGTCTACCCTTCCTACACTACAGGTACCTGTCATGGATACCAAGTGAGATCCTTAGTGACCATGTTATGAGGAGATTTCCCTGCATCAACACTTTGCAGACTAAACACTGACAAAGTCAAACTGGAGAATCTCCAATTCTCAACGATGCCTAAAACAGCTGAGATGGGCATCAAGCTCACAATCATAAGCTGTGCAGGTCAAAACATAATTAGATCTTTGGAATCATTTGCACAATGCTTGCCTGCAGGATAAGAAGATATAAAACAACCATATAGGCATATGCCTATAATCCCAGCACTCAGAGGCAGGCAGATCTCTGTGAGTTCAAGGCCAGCCTGGTCTACATAGTGTGTTCTAGGACAGCTGGCTGTTACACAGAAAATCCCTGCCTCAAAAAAAAAAAAAAAAAAAAAAAAAAAAACCAAAAAAGACACAAAACAAGGCCAGGCATTGTTGCTCAGACCTTTAATCCCAGTACCCAGCATTCAATAGGTAAAGGCACGTAGATCTGTGAGTTTGTAGATCTCTGTGGGGTCAAGGCCAGCTTGGCCTACAGAGACAGCCAGGGCTAAGGAGAGAGAATTCTCTACATAGAGCCCTGCCCCGCCCCGGCCCCCACCCCCGCCCCTGAGTGCAGAGATAAAGCAGTGTGCCACTATGCCAGCTTCAACCTAGGCTTTCTTAAGACCATAGTAACATCTAAATCAAGTTTGTTTGTTTCCCTCCCCTAAAACACATAAGGCTTTAAAACGAAAGCTGGTGAAAGTTTCTCCCTTACAGGTGACTAACTTTTAAGTTACTTATCTCCTACTAGCACAATAAATTTGTGTCCCAAGATGTAGACCTAGCCACAATATCAAAAGTAGTAATAATTTTCTAAAATCCCAACTATTTCACCTTCTGACATGATGCAGATAAGTTTCTATTGGATTCTTAATCTCTGGGCTGGAGAGAAGTATGTCACTGACTGCTCTTCCAGAGGTCCTGAGTTCAAGTCCCATAACCACATGGTGGCTCACAACCATCTATAATGGGGTCAGATGCTACGCAGGTGTACACGTAGATAGAGCATGCATTAAAAAAAAAAACTGAATAAATAAAAAAGCCATTCTGGATTCCCAATCTCATGAGACATGGTTTAGAGCAAAGGCTTTGACTTCTCTATATCACATTAAGATTGGGGGATAGACAAACATTAAAACTTGGATCAAATTAAAAGAATTTGATGCAAGGTTAAAAACATTGCCATCTTAGCAGTTGAGTACTGGCTGCTCCTACAGAAGACCCAGGCTCCATTTCCAGCACCCACATAGTGGCTTACAGTAACTCCTGTTCCAAGAGCTCTTATGCCCTCTTATGGCCTCCACAGGCACGAGATACACACATGTCGCACACAGACACACATGCAGGCAAAACACTCATACACATAAGATAAAAATAAAGACGAAGCAAATTGCCATCTTCATACATTTTTTTTAGTATCCTAGAGCAAGGGCTGGGGAGATGGCTCAATGGGCAAAGCAATTAGACCACGAGTGCGAAGACCTAAGATCGAATCCCCAGAACTCATGTAAATGGCAGATGCAAATGGGGGAGGGTTAACACCGCAACTAGGTGACTTACATGAAGTGTCTCAGACAAGATGGAAGATGTCTGAGAACACGATGCATGTGCAAACCCACAAAAATGAATACACAGAAACGGACACATACACATACCTTAGGATAAAGATTCCTAATGCATGACAGAGCATATTAAGTACATGCTCTACCACTGAATTATATGTCTAGCCTTCCATTTTGAATGAAATACAAACTTTATCAGAAAAAAACTATAATTTCTGCCTATAAAGAGGTGTAGCTTGAGATAGTTCACTACAAAGCAAATTTTATACTGAAATTGACCACTGTAAAAAATGAGAAAATATTAACCTGAACTAAGCTCATTTGTGAGACAAACTGTAGGCTTTCAACAAATAGTTTAACCGAATAGTATTATTTTATAGAAAACAGGTACTATGATGCTTTTAGTTTTTGGAACTTGGGACAGAAGGCACTCTGAAGATATAATCTCTGAAAAGTCAATGTGGCTCAGTAGTCTATTTTCAGTGACACACATAAGCTCTGATCATAATATGTATCAAAAAGAAAACAAACAACTCAGGGCAGGTGAGAGGGAGGAGCTGGGTGTGCAGCTCAAAGGCAGAGTGCTTGTCGGCACGCCTGGTGCCTGGGGTCTGACTGCAGTATAGAAAGCAAAAGGTAAAAGGAGGAACTAACAAGTAGACTTTATCTTCTCAAAGTTTCTGTATACTTACACACAAAAAAAGCCAAAACCATTAAAAACTTTGTTCATTAGCCTTCAAGACTAGCCAATCAGGCCTTACCTTCTTTATACTTTTTGAGACATGGGCTCCAGTAAGTTGCTCAGGCTACCCTTGAACTCGATTTGTAGCTCAGGAGGACCTTAAACTTACAATCATCCAGTCCAGACCAAACTCTTAAGAAAACTAAAAGAGGGCCTGTTGAGATGTCTCAGTGAGTCTAAGAACTTGTTACCAAGCCTAACAATCTGAGTCTGGGCTCCAGGGCCAAATGGTCAAAGAGAACCCACTCTCCTGCTGGCTATCTCCTGATCGCCACATGCTTGTACCCATACACATACATTAAATAAACAAACTTAATTTAAAAATTCCTTTTCAAATCACTGCTGAGACAAGAGTGAGCCAGAGTGCTGGTGTTACCCAACTGATTGTTCCTCCCACACCACCTCTCAAGCTGGTTATCTAATTGTGGTATAACAAAGAATAGTCTGCCTTAATACATTTGGCACAGTTATTAATATATCCCATTAAATCCATGATACAAAACCATGCTCTATTCTGTAAGTTGCATTATTTAGTAACTCTCTTCAAGACCCCTGTCATATAGGAACTATTACACAGGAGTCTTATCTAACTCATGAGCAATAAAAGAGTAGAAGATCCAGGCAGTGTTGGCTCACACCTTTAATCCCAGCTCTCTGGAGGCAGAGGCAGGCGGATCTCTGAGTTTGAGGCCAGACTGGTCTACATGTAGAGCAAATTCCAGGACAGCCAGGGCTACAAAGAGAAACAGCCTGTCTCGAATTCTACTTCACAAAGAGGCTTACCATCCTGATCAAGGTCACACGTGTCTGGCATTACCCCTTAATTCCTTGATAAAATTTTCAAATACTTCACACTGTTTTCTAAGGACATATTTTAATTCATATTTAATTCTTAAATAGTAAAGTAAAAAGCTACATTTTAATCATATCCTCATTTTTATCTATTTTGATAAACTGCCAAGGATTTATGGTATTTCTCTCAGGCCCACAAAAAATAAGTACATGAATAAATAGATAAAATAAGAAAAAAGAAAGAGATCCCAAAGCTAGAAAAGCCTGAGGAAATCCCTCTGGGGCTAGGCCTGTAGTTCAGCTGGTGGAGTGCTAGATTAGCATGCACGGAGCCCGAGTAGGAGTGAGGCCACAGGACTGTGCTAACTCACCTCGCCTTCTACCTAGAAACAGCCTTCTACCTAGACACGCGCACTCTAGCACTCAAGCATTTCAAGGCAAGAGTCATGATGCAATTGCCCGTGGACACATTAAGAGTGTGTGGCCTTGAAAAATTTAAGGCTAGCTTGGCGAACAGTGAAACCTGGCCTCACAACAAAATGAAATGGCAAATTCAAACACAGAAACAATGTTTAATGCAGTTACACATAAATGACAGAGATGTTCAAAAGAAAAAAACAAAAATCAAGAGTCACCTGTTATCTACAAGTAATCCATTTTAAAATTTAAGTCTCGCCTGATGGCACACACCTTTAGTCCCAACGCTTGGGAGGCAGAGGCAGAAGGGTCTCTGTGAATTTGAGGCCAGCCAGGTCTACATACATAGAGAGACTTGTCTCAAAAAAGGAAAGGGGGTGGGGGAGAGAGAGGGAAGGAGAAAGAAAATGTTGAGCATCTCTATCCAAAAATTCTAAAGGTCCAAATCTTACACTTTTTGAGTAAGATTTCAAATCTTAAGAATAAGATTCACCACAAGTGAAAAAGTTCCACCTGATACAGTAGCAGTTACAACACACACAGCAAACCAACACCAAAGTAAAATTACCCTCAGGCCATGTGTACAGCATGTATATGAAAGAGAAACAAATTGCCCCAATATCTTTTTGCAAAGGTTTCTAAACTTCAAAATAAAATCTGAATTCTGAATTCTTTATTACAAGCATTCTGGATGAAAGATATCTAACCTGCACTTAGAAATCAAAACATTTCTAAATAATTCATAAGTTAAAGATAATCTCCAAGAAAATTAAATATTTTGAGCCGCAAGAAAATAAAGAGCATCAAAATTTATGGAATACATTTAAACTTCCCTATGTATATACAATTTATCCTTTATATTAGAAAAGGAATCAAGTCAGCAACAATCTAAGCTTCTACTTTAAGAAACTAGGAGAAAAATAAAACCAAAACAAGCATTGGAAAGAAATGATTAAAAACTTAAAGTTGAAAAGGACAGAAAATCATTCAATGACACAAAAATCTGGTTCTTGAGAGATGAAACTGATAAGTTTCTAGGTAGACTGACTTAAGAGAAAAAAGACAACAGACACACATTGTTGGAACACACAGCTCAAGAATGGAGTCAGGGGAATTCTGAGTATTTGTGAGAAAACTCCAGAACAGGGCAAGAGTCTTGTGACCTCAGTTTCTTCAAAGATAAAGAATTGTTCTTGTACTGTGCATGTGTGCCTCCCTGGTGTAGCAGGTAAAGAGTGAGTTCACTTCAGATTACTCATTTCAACTGTTACTTGTTTACATGCCTCTATGGAAAAACATGGTTGTGCCACCTGTGGCTTGTCCCTGGACTGTACACTTCACACAGGTGACTCTTAACCCTGAAGAGTACAAACTGTCTAATGTTCTGAACAAGGCTGGCTGTTACACAAGACATTAGCCCCCCCTCAATTTCAGGCCCAGCTCTCCCAGGTTCACACCACCATCAGATGGGTAAACAACACATCTGCAGTCAGGAGCTGTCACTACAGACTACGGCAAACAACTCCTGTGCACATAAATCTGACCAGTTACTTAAATGCACCTGTTTCTTAAAAGATACAAATAACCAATACATCAATAAGCAACAGAGAAGTGAACAAATACTCCTTATCTATCAAATACATTAAAATCTTCATAAAAACATTAATAACAACAAAAGAACACTCACAGAATTATTTCCAAGAGGAACAATAGGATTCATACAGAAAACCTAGTATACAACGTAAAGGTTTTCCCCTTTCTAGTCTATATTTGCATTCACTCAATAGTTAGTGCTTTGCATCTGTACTGATGGTAACTGAAAATACACGATGCTGTACTCAGTTCTCAAATGTCTTGATTTCTGCAGCACCTTTGCGTATCCAAGTAAATTACTGTATCTGTGACGCTGGGTATTGAACTTGGAGCCTCTCATATGATAAACAAGCACCCTCTCACTGAACTATGTTCCTAGCTGATTCTTAATCCTTGCTCAGGTCTTAATCCATGCTCCAGATAACAGAGGTTTTATTTGTTTTTAAGAGTTAAAAATAGAAGATGGCCTAAAAAATAGACATGGAGCAAAGATCTTGTAGCCATGCTAAGTACTTTCTTTTCAAGACTCACATCTATCTAAAGTGCTGGGGATCAAAGCCAGGTCCTCGGACGTTCTAGAAAAACACTACTTCAAGTTATACTCCTAAGTAACTAGTCTCTGCTTTCTGAGTATGCTCACACCTCAGGTTTGCAAAAATCTGTGAAAAATCCCCAGAATAAGTTTGGTAAATGCTGAATGAACTGCAGATACAGTAAGGGTTGAAATGCTGAATGGGAGAAAACAAAATTTTTAAGATCACTTCATGCCTTTGTCCAGAATCCTTTAACATCTTCCTCTACGATGGAGTCAGTCCTGCTTATCCCTTCCCTCTACTCCAGCAACACCTCAAAACACAAACACTGTCTCAGAACCTGTGCTAACCGCTGCCCACTACTAAGCACCGTTCTCAAATACAGCCACAGGGTCCAGCTCGGCATCCACTCAAATGCCATCTTCTCCAGACGATTAACACAGCACTACTGGAGGAAATGTGTTTACTCCTTTGTCCAGCGCCCGTCTTCTCCCAGCAGGACATAAACACAGAACAGGCAGCTTTTGTTTTAGGCACTGCGGGATCTCCAGAGCCCAGGACGCGTTTTCCTAAGAAGCAGCAATAAAACGTGGTGCGCACAACACAGCTCAGTCTAGACCTCCGCGCCTGAAACAACCACGCCAGAAAAGGTATGTTTACGCACGTTCTGGGTGCTGCGTGCGCTGCGCACTCGAGTGCCCACCTAGGTCTGCTACGTGTGCGTGCACACACCTGTACGTGGGTCCCGACGACCGGCTACCCTCCGCGGAACCCCTAAGATAAAGCATCAAGGCTGCAGCTCTCCGCGGAGCAATCCCGGGGCTGCGGGAGCTAAGCCATTCCCCGGAGTCAAGACACTAGGCGGTTAACCAGCTCCTGGGCTGCGGTTAGGAACCCCGGCCACTCCGCACGCTGACCCGCACCGCCTAGGCGGACGGCCTGAGGCGGCGCCTGGAGGCGGGGGCGGGGTCTGCCCCGCCCGGATCCCGGTCCTTCGGCAGCGCCCCCCGCCCCGGCCCCAGCCCTGGCCCCGATCCCGGTCCTTCGGCAGCGCCCCCCGCCCCGGCCCCAGCCCTGGCCCCGATCCCGATCCCGGTCCCGGTCCTTCGGCAGCGCCCCCCTTCCCGGCTCCGGCCCCAGCTCTGGCCCGGATCCCGATCCCAGTCCTTCTGCAGCGCCCCCCGCACGGCCCCGGCCCCGGTCCCTCGGCAGCGCCCCCCTTCCCGGCCCCGGCCCCGGTCCTTCGGCAGCGCCCCTCTTCCCGGCTCCGGCCCCAGCTCTGGCCCGGATCCCGATCCCGGTCCTTCCGCAGCGCCCCCCGCACGGCCCCGGCCCCGGTCCCGGTCCTTCGGCAGCGCCCCCCTTCCCGGCCCCGGCCCCGGTCCCGGTCCTTCCGCAGCGCCCCCCGCACGGCCCCGGCCCCGGTCCCTCGGCAGCGCCCCCCTTCCCGGCCCCGGCCCCGGCCCCGGCCCCAGCCCTGGCCCGGATCCCGATCCCGGTCCTTCGGCAGCGCCCCCCGCACGGCCCCGGCCCCGACCCCGCTCACCCGGCTCCCGGTTGATCTCGATGTCGAAGTGGCACTGCGGCCGGTCCTGTGCGCCCATCGCGTAGCGGCGGCCGGAGCTGCGGACGAGAGGAGGGCGCTGAGGACGCGCGGCCGGGGCGGGGCGGGGCCGCCGACAGGGGCGCGGCCGCCAGGGGGCCGCCCGCCGGCCCGGCCGCACCCTCCCGCACTGCCGTCGGGAGTCCTCACCTCACCTGGCCGCACGGCTCCGGGTCAGCGCAGGAGATCGCCCTGCGAGCGCCGTCGGAGCCCAACGTCACCAACGGAACGCCACCTCCTCAGGGACAGGGCCAGCCGCCCAGCGCCACGCCAAGGCTCGCGAGACTGGAGGCAAATATCGCGAGAGTCCGACGTCTTGCCGACCGAGGGCCCTCCGCGCCCTGCCCCTCAGAGTCAGCGGGCCAATCGCGAGTGCGCAGACGTGTGAGCGCTGTCAACACGGGCTCGCGCGCGCGGCATCGCGAGAGTTCCTGGAGATCTGGCCCGTGCGGGGCCGCGTAGCTGCCGCCGGGGCTTCCGGGCCGACGTGGCTCCGGGCCTGCTGTCTCTCGCGAGCGCGGCGCAGCGCGCCGCGGGCTGTGGTCCCCAGGGGAGAGGCGCCCGGCACCGGCCCGGCCTCACCCTGCCCGGCAGAGCCTGCGCGTGCTGGGAGGCCTGGCCTACCCGAGCGCGGCGCCCAGCACGGCGGCACACGGTGCACCAGGCATCGAACAAGCGAGGCGCTCGTAGAGTGCTAACGGGGACGTCCGCGTGGCCACGCACGGCCCTGATCCCCGCTCCGGAGCCGGCGGGTGTCTGCCTTTGCAGCCAGCCGGGGCTGCGCGCTGCCGCCCGGGCCTGGGCTGCGGAGACCCTGTCCCGTCCGTCGGCCTGCCGTTTGCAGACGCTCAGCGGCTCCGAGGGCTCGCTGCGGTCGGGCGTGGTGGCGCGCACCGTGACCCCCGCACACAGCAGGGGCAGAGCGGGTGGAGCTCGGTGAGCTCGACCCAAGACCGCCAGGGCTATGCAGAGCGGCCTATCCAAAAAAAACCAGAACAAAGAGTGCTTATTTGCCGGGAGCCGCGCAGGGGAGCAGCAGGCAGCCTACTGGTTGGCACGGCGACAGCAGGTTTTTGCCTTGGCCTCCGGGGATTGTCTCCTGAACGCCCTTTGCCTCTGCTGGGCCTTGTCGTGCTTGTCGGTCTCCCTGTCTCTCTTGTAGCATGGCTGCTCTGTGGGGTCTCTAACCCCGCACTGGGCAGTGCTGCTGGCACACATTGCAATGGTGATGATTTTCCCTGGAGCAATGCCACCTGGGCAAGGCAGTGCCACTCAGGTGAATTGGTGACTCTGTTGAAACTCAGAAAGAATAACTAAAAAGCATGTGTAGTTAAGAACAGTAGGTGTTTTTCACACGTAGTCCCAGGGTTAAGTTAGGATGTTTTGCCAGCTGCCTTAGAATCAGTAACTTAAGTTTGGTCAGGGTTAGGAAAGCTAGAACAAAGAAAGCTTAATTGCTAGGGCCCACGAGTTTCACCGATGAAACATGACCCATGATCAAGTAATAACACATGAGTTTCAGTGCCCATTGTTAGGCTTAAACTTTCTCAACCACAAATAAAATTGACTCTTTCCTGTCTCTGTAATCAAAAGTTTACTGATGAGTTTGGGGTTATAGAGCTGTGCAGCAGATTCTCCTTTTGAAAGGACAAGACCAAAGCAGCCAAACTTTAGTCAGGCTTCTAAGAGCACCAAAACTGTGTAGGCCCAAGTCAGGGGCAAGGTAACTCAGAACAGTTACCAGAACTAAGATAAGAAAGAAGACAGTTTCTGGGACCAACAAGATACGGACCGCTGACTGACAGCCTTGGGCTAGGAGTCCTCCGTCCAGTGTCTCGCCCCCACCCTGCCTTGACTAAAACCCTGAGCTTACATTTTCTAGGAGCCTGCAACCTTGCTATATGCCAGCACCAATCAGTTTGAGGGTCTGTACCCACATGACTGTGTAGCCAATAAAATGTGCCTGGTACTCTGTTGCTGGGCTCTGCCTTTGAAAAGCATATATAAACCATGCTCAGAGTGTGCTGATGGTCATTCCCACCTTCCTTGCTTGAGGAATCTGTGGGAGGGGACCCCAGCGTGTTGGAAATAAACCTCCTGCTTTTGCATCGATCTTGAGTCCTGGTGATTTCTGGGGGTCTCCTTCCGTCTGTCCCTAACACTTGTACCTAAGAAAAGCAAAGAGACCCCTGACTTAAAAGTTTTCCAGTTATAATAAACTTGTTTCACTGTGTTAACTACATAAGAATTGTGTGTGTTAGGGTCCTATGACGTGTACTCGTTCCCTAGCAACCTGCCAATTACAACAGAAGCTGGCTGTGGAAATAGTTGGCTTGCTAAAACTCTGTTAATTTATAATGGAAAACTTGCTTCTAGGATATAGATGTACTGTGGGAAAATATATATGGAAAACTAGGTCTTCCGGTGTGGGTTTTATGGTAACTTGTTTTTTTTAAAATATGGAACTTGTAATCACTGAAATGTAAATCCTGTAATCATTATGTAGTTATGATTAAGATGTGATTGTAATGCAGTCTTTCCCCATGACGGGCTTTGTCAAAAAATACGTAAGACACATGGGAAAACAGACAGACAGGAAGAGTAGGAAGAGAAGGAACAGAAGGGAAGGAGCAACAGGAAGAGCAGGAAGAGGAACAGAAGAGCAGGAGTAGATGAAGAGAAGAAGGAATAGAGAGAGAAGCGTGTCCCATCCACAAGAGGTGTGGTTTTATTCTTATTACTTCCTCTACTCTGCCCCTCCCTCACCGGACTCTGAAACCCTGGCCGGGGCTGGACCCAGGGCACTTACTGTTCTTGCCAGAAGCCCTGCCCACAGCGGGCGGCTCCAGGCTCACCACCACTGTACTCCAGGTTGCTCCAATGCAGTCGCTAGCCTAGTAGGCTGAGGAAGGTTGGATCCTGCTCTGGCTGCAGTTAGTGTGACTTGGACCCTCCTGGCCGTCTGGCTGCTTTTGTCAAATGTCACTTCCGGGATTTCTCACCTTGTAAATCCAGTTCCTGGTCTATGAAGTAGGATGAGCTCGGAATACAGATACTTTGTTAGGGAGATGTGTGTGTGTGTGTATGTATGTGTGTGTTCTGAATGTAACTTTTGTTATGTAAGATGGCGAACACTTTCTCACACTCTTGGCCTTGGTTTTACTGGAGGTTTTTTTTTTTGACTTCTGCTAAAAATCTTTTTATCAATGAAAAACAAAAACTTTCCTAGAACTGAAAATTATTTGTTGGCATTGTATAATATTTTTGATAGTTTTAAAAAACTAGTAAGTGTACCATATCCTCTTTCTCTGCTCCCTCCAAGCCCTCCCACATAGACCACCATGCTCTCTCAAGTCCACGGTCTTGTTTCATTAGCTGTTGCTACGAGTGTATGTACATACACATGTATGTTCTAAATACCTGTTGTGTCTATACGTTAGCTGTATGTTTTCAGGGCTGACCCATTCAGTATTGAATAACCAACTGGTGTGCTCTCCCTGGGGAAGGCTGTTTCTCCCACTCTCACCACTCCGTAGCTGCCTGCAGCTCATTGCACGGTTGAGGCCTCGTGGGCTTTACCGGTTCCGCTTTGGTATTTCTCCTTTCCTTGTTCAGCTCGTGTGTAAGCAGTCATGATGGTGAGCCTTAGGGATGTAGCTTCTGACATTACCAGGAGACACAATCTCAGCAATCTCCGATTCCCTGGCTTTTATACTCTGTCCCTTCTTCGGCAATGTTCCCTGGGCCTTAGGTAAGGGAACTGTTTCGAAGACGCGTCTGTTGGGACTAGAGTCTGCAACTCTGCATTTCGATTGGTTGTGGTTTTCTGTAATGTCTCTGTTGCAAAGGGACTTTGCCTGCTTGCACTCACTCTCACTGGCAAGTTCCTCTGCTGGTTGATATTAGAACCATTTGGGACTC
Organism: Cricetomys ansorgei; assembly: GCA_026225945.1. Taxonomy (NCBI): domain Eukaryota; kingdom Metazoa; phylum Chordata; class Mammalia; order Rodentia; family Nesomyidae; genus Cricetomys; species Cricetomys ansorgei. Next base: position 2,300,328 of record JAMJFZ010000596.1, on the reverse strand, counting down.
CAACATAGACTGAAGACCAGCAGTTCTCCAGGGATCCTCCAGGCCTCCAGCGCAAGGTTGGGATTCGCAGATTTCCGGCCTCATGGGCTGTGCAGCTAACGTGAGAGTAAGCCAGTGAGCCTCGGTCTTCCATGGCCTCTGCTTCAGTTCCTGCCCCCATATTTCTGCCCATTTCCTATCCCCATATTCCTGCTCAGACTTCCCTTCATGATGGATGGTGACCAGGACATTTAAGCCAAACACATGGTGTCTGTCCTTTACAGCGGGCTGGTTCACAGCACAGAAACAAAATGTCTTCAAACTGCATCCATGTTGTTATTGTCAAGCTCTCAAGTAGGAAGGGGCAAGAGAGAGTAACAGGGCTAAATACAAACAAAACACGTAATATACACATATGAAAGTGTCATCATTAAACCTTTCCATGCACTCTTTTTCAGGCTCTCATGTGGCCTAGTGCTAGTTATTATTATTTTTTTGCCTCTCAGCTCTGAATGGACCCTTTCCTTGATTCCCTTTAATGTATAATTCATGGTCAGTCCATGAGAGAGAGGTGAGACTCTTTGCCTAGGCCATTCAGGCTTGCATCTCAGAGAACTGTCTCTGTTCTCTTATAGAAACCCGCCCAAGATATTAATATTTCCATCTACACGAGCAGAGATATTTGCTTCAACCTCTCTCCTTGAAAAGAAACTTTGGCATTTTTTTATAACCTAGAAGGAACGAAGTGAAAGAAGAAAAGTGTGTGAAGATGGCGTTAGTCGATGTGGGAGACATCAAGAGATGGGAGATTTGGGATTCTGAGGAGACGCAAACATCACTTATCATCACGATATCAGATGACCAGGAGGCACTACTGATAGTGTTGCCAGGGACAATGGCGCTGTCGACTCATACCTCAGGCCGTTTTACTGTGGGATCTGCTTTATTACTAAAATATTTACACTAAGAATACAGTGGAGTTGGTAGCAACTTTCCTCACAGTCTAAAAAGAACCACACTTTCACCCATGTTCTAGGTAGCTCGGTTGCTAACAGTTCTGCCTCTATTTCACAGGAGACGGGTTCTGCTCAGTCACGCCTGGGAACAGCCTCCTGGAAGGTCACTCCCCTGCTTTTGTAAGACTGGTTGTGTTGGCATCTGCGATGGTTGCTAAGTAAATGAGATTTCTATGTAACACATGCTGGTACCTACGATGAAAAACAAGAATTAGAGGCTTGTTTTCACCCACCACACCAGCCGGAAGAGAACCTGCCCACTACAGTAGGGTGTGGAACGGCTCCCCACTGACCGAATGTCACAGGTCAGGGTCTTACTATAGCCTTAGTTGTCCTCCCAAGTGGACCAACCTTTTAGTTTAACTTGCAGCCCTGCTTTATTCTCCATAGCTGTGGTGATCACAGCACCATTCAAATCAAGATGCTGTCAGAACAGGCTTTAAACCCTCAAAGGATGCCACCTCTTTCCTACCAGGTCTTATGTGCTGGGGTTTCCAGTTACATGTGTGTTCTCATCTACCATGGGCGTTCCCTTTGCTGAGCTGGGCACAGGGCCTCTTGGTGAGAGCTGAGGGTATCTGGCACCTTTACACTGCTTTAGGCATCTCTGGGGCTCCCGGCTGCACTCTGCACACACACACACACTCCCACTTACCCCTACTTTATCTCTGCAGTGCTAGAAACTGAACTTCAGGGCTTCCAGTGCATGGTACACAAGCGATCTACCAGGCCTCTGACTTCATCCCGTTCAAAACACTTACTGTTGTGTGCCTCACTGTATTTCTTCCCTCTAGATCTAGAGTCTAGAATGTCACCTCCACGAGAGAGTTGTTATTTTTGGTGCTTTTTATTCCTCAGTTCATCAAACACTGTCTCTCAGTCAACAGTACCACTGCCGGGTATGACGACACACACTTTTAGTCCGTGCACTCAGGAGGCAGAGGCAGGCTGATCTCTGAGTTCCAGCCCAGCCTGGTCTTTAGAGGGAGTTCCAGAATAGCCTGGGCTACACAGAGAAACCTTGTCAAAAATAATAAGTAAATAAAAGAAAAAAGTGAGACCCTTCTATGATCAAGATGAGCGTATGACGGTAGCAATTCTCAATCGCTTGCCACTCAGAAGACTCATCAGACCTGACAAGTGTGACCTTCACATTGTGAGAAGACGGGAAATTTGTACCGTGAGAATTGATGCACATTTTTTTTTTTTTTTGGTTTTTCGAGACAGGGTTGTATCTCTGGCTGTCCTGGAACTCACGCTGTAGACCAGGCTGGCCTCGAACTCACAAACTCCGCCTGCCTCTGCCTCCCGAGTGCTGCGATTAAAGGCGTGCGCCACCGCCGCCCGGCTCGTCCGCACGGTCGCGAGCAGGGAGGAGCAGCAGCCGCCCTGCGGGCAGTCCCGCGGTGACCCCGGCGCCCGGGCGGCCGCAGGCCCGCACTTACTGCACGCACTCGCTCGCCCGGCCCTTGTTCTGGTACTCCACGATGCAGCGGATCAGCTGGTCGTTCTCCTCCAGGAGCTGGAAGACAGCGCGGAGCCGTCGGGCGGGGTCGCGAGGGGGCGCCGCCCCGACCCGGCCCGCAGGCTGTCCCCACCACGGTCCGGCCGCCGCCGTCAGGGCGCCGCCGCGGGGACGCTCACCCGCTGGATGATCTCCTGGTTGACCTTGGCCTTGCCGCGCAGCCAGTCGGGGGCGAAGATGACCGACATGCCGCGGGCGAGCCCGAGTCCCGGGCCGGGGCGGCGGGCCGAGCGCGGCTGACGCGGAGCCTACGCCTAGGAGCGCCCGACACGCCCGAGGACCGGCGCTGATTGGACGCGCCGCGGGGCGGGGCGTCGCTTGTGATTGGACACGCGAGCGCGCGCCCGCCTGCTCTTGCGTAGTCTGCGACGCTCCCCCGGGGGCGGGGCTTGGCCGGTGATTGATGGCCGAGGGCTGACCCGCCTCTCCCCGCGCGGGGCTCCCTGTCCACAGCCCTTGATCAGGCGCTAGCTCCAGAGCAGTGGGAGCTGCGGGCGCGGCCTCCAGCTAGAGCAAACCAGAAAGCGCTGACAGCAGCTTTCCTCTTAGCCTGGAGGGTTCTTGGCTGTCCCTAGGGTCTCTCTGGGCAATAAGAAAATGCAGATCAAACCTGAGTTTGGTTCCCAGCACCCACGTCAAGCCGCTCACAACCACCTGTAACTCCAGTTCCAGGAGATCTAACACCCTCAAAGACCCGCAGAGGCACCACACACACGTGGCAGACATACGTGCACAAGAGTAAAGATTTGTTATGAAATCGCACTAATTCTTGTTGCAACCCCAAAAAGTACTAGTATATTCTCCACATACAGATCAGAAAATAGAGACATTTCTTCTGGGAGCAGTGCAGGGGAACAGTGGCCAGCTCTGGAGCTTCAGGAGCACAGCCTAGCGTTTATTTAGCAAGGCGACGGTAGGTTTTTACTGTCTTTGGCCTTCCGGAGGATTGTCTCCTTTGCCTCTACTGGGCATATTTGTGCTTGTTGCTACCGTGGTCTCCCTGTCTCTCTTGTGGTATGGCTGTTCTGTGGGGTCTCTAACCCTTCACTGGGCAGTGCTGCTGGCACACATAGCAATGGTGATGATTTTCCCTCGAGCAATGCCATCTGGGCAAGGCAGTGCCACTCAGGAGAATTGGTGACTCTGCTGAAACTCAGAAAGAATAACTAATCAATAACATCAGATTATAGTGTTTTGTCAGGCTGCTTTGAAACGAGTACCTGGGGAACAACATAGGAAAACACATTCTTGGCCCCTGAAGACTTGGTCAGGTTTAGCGAACAAGAGCAAAGAAAGTTTAATTGCTAGGGCCCACAAGTTTCACCTATGAAAAACAGGCCCAATGAGTTACAGAGCCCATTGTTAAGTTTGGACTTCCTTGACCATAATTTTGATCTTTTCCTGATTTTTACAAACTATAAAATTACTGACTGGTTTTGCTGCATGCCTTGGGTAAATAGGGTTATGTAGCATGTGGGATGGAAAGATTCTCCCTTCACCTAAGAAAGGTAAAGAACCCTGGCCTTGAGGTTCTTTAGTCAATTGCACATTTGTTTAACTATGAGTAACAGGTGTGCAGCCCCGGAAAACTGGACACTGCAAGAGAAATGCACATTTGAGGCAGTAGACTTGGTAGCCCCGGTGACTGAGTCGGGAGGAAGCCTCGGAGAGCTAGGGATGAGTTTGGCATCCGGGAGAATTGTAATCATAGTTATAGTTAGCCGAGTAGAAATTGTGTTAAGGGTAGTGTGACACATACACATGTCCTGGAAACCGCAAGTGCTGCCTGCCAGCTTGGAGGAACCGGCTGTGAGAAACCTTTAGCTTACTTGAATTCTTTTAATGTGTACAGCAAAGCTTTTTTGTGAGAATCTATGTAACACAAGGGGAATGTTAGAAAACAAAAATTCACGTGGGAAATTTGATCATGCATAGGTATGTAAGAATGATATGTTTTTAAAACTACGAACCTTGTAATCATTGACTGGGAAAGATAGGCTCTGTGATTGTATTGTGATTCCTTTCGCATGAGACGCTTGACTAAAAGACGTATGAGAAGAAAGGTAGAGAGCTCGCTTTGACCTGACCAGGAGACTCACGCCTGTCTTCCTCGCCGATTTGGAGTTGGGTGTTGGGAAGACTGATGTCAAGTTAGCTGACTTGACATCTGCTGACGGCATCGAGGACCCGGCTGAGGCTGGCAGTATGTGTATCACAGATCCGTGTGGCGGTGGCACTTACAGCCCAGGAGACTGGTGGTGGGTGGGGCAGAAGGATGACCGTGCAGGGGAGTCAGTAGGTCAGAAAGAATGTGATAGTTGTGATCACATCTGGACTCTCAACTTACAAGGAAGGAAGCAAGAACTAAAAAGAATTAATGAACAGAACAAAATAGAAGGGCTCTGGACGAGACATTTCCCCAGAACACTGTGGGAGGGGGCAGAAGAACCGGAGGAGAGGACAGAGACCAGTTATATATAAATAACCAGCCGAGGAGGGTCTCTGTGGAGATATAGAGATTGTGGGGAGGAGAGCTGAAGAGCTGGAATGGAAAGCCTCTGATGATGACAGTGGTCATGAGTGGCCAGTGACCGGAGACGAGAGCGGGGATTTTAGGTGGTGCATCTTATCCACTTCCCATCCATTCTACAGCAGTGCCTGAGACTCCCCAGGTGTACCAGACAGAAGGTGAAGGAACATTCTATCTAAATTACTCACGTCTCAAATACTAATATCCCAAGGCTCCACCCACACGTGAAAAGATTTTCTGTAGACCTGAGCGTTGATTTATTTAACGTGGCAGAGGTTCGTGGCAGAGGACAGTTTATTCTTTGCTAATTCGATCTCCGGTCCTAGAGGGTTTCGACATCTGGACAATGTAATCTGCAAACCTAGAATGTCTCAGCCTCCAGGACTTACTACTGACTGAGCTCACTCTGGCTGCCTGCCTTTTCGCTCTGAGCTGTACTGTGAACTCAGAAATGTAAATCATAAACCTTCTGCTTCTGCTTATCTGGACCGACTCTGCTCTTCTTGGCTTCTCCGTCTGAACTGAATTGGATGTGAGCTGACTGCACTTACACTGCCTGACTGAACTAAATCTCCTCTCTGCTTCTTGTCTGCTCCCACCTCTGCTTCTATGTTGCTTCTCTGTCTGAGCTCTGCATCCACACTCTGCTTCTCCTCTCTGCTTTTCCTCTCTGAGCTCTGCTTCTTCTCTGAGCTATGCCTTCTTATCTCTTTGAACTCTGCTTCTCTCTGAACTAACTGCAGAGAACTGAGAGCTCCTTTCATATCCTGAGAGTTGGGATTAAAGGTGTGTGTGGGGTTAAAGGTATGTACTAAGACATTGCCTTAACCACAGAAGTCCTTTTCACCTAACATTAGCACAGAGGACAGGATTAGTCTGACTAAGATTCTTTCTGCATTCCATCCAGATCACGCAGGCCTCTGAATGTGATCCCTTCATACAGGCCCTTGGATGTGATCCCTTCCTAGCTATCACACGGGACTTTCATTGTGATCCTTTGTTAGAGCAGCGGTGCTGCTGGATTAAAGGATTAAATGTTCCTCTACATCTTACATTATTTAATTTTGGTTTTAAGATAGTGTCTCATGAGGTCCAGTCTGGCTTCAAACTCACAGAGGATGACCTTGAGCTCCTGATTCTCCATCTCTATTTTCTGAGTACTGGCACTACAGAGAGGCTTAGTGGTGTTGGGGATAGAGCCCGAGGCTTCACGCATGCATCCTGGGCAAACACTCCCCTACAGGAGCCACATCCCAGCCCTGGTTTTCTACTTTTGATTTTTAAAACTTTTTGAAAATTTATTTATTTTACATGTATGAATGTTTTTACTTGCACATGTGTATGTGCACCACATGCTTTGCTTGTCTGGTGCCTGTGGATGTCGGAAGAGGGTGTCAAATCCTTTGGAACTGGAGTTACAGACGGCTGTGAGATAGTGTGTGGGTGCTGGGAGTCAAGCCCAGGACCTCTGCAAGAGTAACAAGTGCCCTAAACTCCCGAGCCAACTCTCCAGCCCCAATGATTGAGTTTTTTAAAATAGAGTCTCACACTGCAGTCAAGCTGGCCTAGAACTCCCCCTTTCACACAGGCTAGCCTTAAAGTCATGGCCCTGCTCCTGATCCAGCCTTCTGAATACTGATAATACAGGGATGAGCCACCACACTGGCTAAATCCAGAATTTTATGGGACTACCACCAACTTTTCTCTATCTAGACAGAGCACGCAGTGCACGGGCGCCAACCTCCTTTGTCTACCGGCTCGTCTCCTTTGTGAACGCTATGACCTAGCCTTGCTGAGCTTGTCACAGACCAGCCCTGACTCGGTGTGGGAGGAAACTGAGGCAGGACTGGAATTCCAGGGTGCAGCGATGCCCAGAGGCTAGCTTAGACTATCACAAGTCTTCCTGTGTTCGTTTTGTAATTTGTCTGTGGTTACATAAGCCGTGCCCCCCCCCTCCACCCACGTGACAAATGCCTTGCAGAAGTCTCCACTCTGCTCAGACCTCTCCACCGAACTGCAACTCGTCCGTCAGTCCAGCTGCTGTGTTGTGAGCTGCGTTAGGCTTCTCCACAGAGACAGGACTAACAGGCTATCTCTGTCGATATGAGAAGGATTTATTAGGTGACTGCGCTCATGTAGGGAGGAGGCTGAGAACCCCTCACAGTAGGGGACCAGAGGAGCCAGTGCTGGGGTCCACTGCCTTGCACTTGGCTTCAGAATCAGGAAAGCTGGGGCTGGGATGTGGTTCAGTAGGTAGAGCTCTTATCTAGCAGGCAGGGAACCACGAGATCCTGCACTACATGAATTGGCCGTGGAGGCACACATGGAATCCTAGACCCTAGGAAACGGAGGCAGGAGGATCGAGTACAGAGCCGCAGTCTGCCACATAGTGAGTTCAAGGTCAGCTTGGGATACATCAAGCTCTGTCTCAAAAAATAAAAATGAAGTATCAGTGAACCTGGTGGTGTGACTTAGAGAGAAGCCGGGGACCTGAGAACCAGGGGCGGTAAGTCACTGATGCAAATTCTAAGATCAAAAGGCTGGAGAGCTTGGAGTTCTGATGCCAAAGACAGAAGACTGATCCAGGGATTTATATTTCGAGCATTCTATCGACAGAGCTCCAGCTCCAGCCCCACGGAGTACTGTCCACGGAGTACTGTGTACTGAAACACACCAACTCTCCTGTGCCCAATGGGACACTCGGGGAGACTTTCCTTGAACCCCAAGTCCAAGCCAAATGCTCCTGAAAACTTCTTTCGAACCCGTGTTTCTCTGAAGCGTGACTTGTGTTCAGACACCCTCTTTCCTGCCTGGTGCTTAGTCCCTGTCCTCGTCTCTTGACGCGGTGTCTGGAGTCAGGAGTCCCTGGCTGTGGACACACAGCGGTGCTCAGTACTTGTTAAAACAGCCAGGGCCCAACTTTGCTCCCCAGTCCCTTCCAGACTAACAGCGAGGGTGTGTCGCTTGGGGATCGGACTTTGGCACCTCCTCCAGGCTGGCAGCAGGCCGTGCTCTTCGGATCCTCTATCTCGGGCCTCCTGCCCAGCTGCGTAGCCTGCGAGAACCCACGCCTAGGGAGTGTCACCCCAGTCACGCGGGGCCCGGGCGCCTCGGAGAACAGCCCTGCTCGCTCCAGGCCAGGCATCGAGGGGACACCGGTGGCTCGAGGTGAGGTCCACGCGTGGGCCTCCAGCCCCGCGCGGGAGGTGCGGGCTGTGGGGAGCAGGTACCAGCCCTGAAAGGGTGCCAGCCCTTTAAGATTCTCGCAATCACCAGTCCGAATAACTGGACTGCGGAGTCGCGCCGCGATTGGCCCGTTTGGGTGTGAGCGTCGCTAAGCAGCAGCGAATGGGAACTCAAGGTGTGCGCACGCGCACCGCCTCCTACCTCCTGCAGCCCAGTCGCGGGTGACCTGCACCCGGCCCCGGGTGGGCTGCGGTGGCCGAGACGGAGGTCGGCCGCGGGGCGAGGTGAGGCTGGCGGGCCAGGAGGGCGTGGAGAGGCGGGGCCGGGGTCCAGGCCACCGGGCGCATCCGGGGTCCCGGGACTCCGCCGAGGCCGGACCCCTGCCCCGCGAGTACCTGCGGGGATGCGCTGCCCGCTGCCTGGGCGGGGCCGGGGCGGGGCCGGGAGGGGCGGGCCGGCGTGTCCCTTCGCCTACCCTGATGTCTCAGGTCCCAGCACTTGTTTGTTTAATAGCGGACTTTCCTTAGCCTGCTGGTTTCTTTAAGGCCTGGTCACCCCCGCACCAACTTTCCTGGACTTGGACACCCCGGGACAAAGAACGCACAGAGCAGAGATCAGGGTTGCAGAAAGCCAAAGCCACGGAAGGAAGAGGGTTGTCGCTGATGAAAGGAGTTGGGACAGTTTGAGGTTTTGTGAGACAGGGTCCCCTGGAACCCGAGTTTGGCCTTGAGCTTGGGATCCTTCTGCCCCCACCCCCTGAGTTCTGCGATCGCGGGTGTGTGGCCTCCAAGCCAAACTCAGCTGGTGAAATTGGTGACAAGATCAGAAAAACTAAAGCAACACGCAGCGCAGGGCCAATGGGTAGGGCAAATGTCTGCAAACGTCTGCGGAAACGGTTGATCCAGGTAGAGAGCCTTTTCGACAATGACAACAGCTTTAAATGGTGTGACAGGATTTAAGCAGATTCGGTAGCACAGCAGCTTCCACAGGAAGACAGTTGTAGACAGGTCCTGGGAGCTACCACTTTAATGTTTTACTAACCGCAGAGGGACAGCTTGAGGCCCCTTACAGAATTTATCATCTATACTCGGAAGGTGCATGGCCAGAGAAGACAGCTGACTTTAGAGTATACACAGTCGGTAAGGAGAGGTGGTTTTAGAGACAGGGTCTCACTACAGCCCTGGTTGGTCTGAAACTTACTCTGTAGACAGGCTGGCCTCGAGATCTGCCTGCCTCTTCCTTCCAAGTTGCGGGATCGAAGGCTGTTCACCTGCTCCTTTGTTCTTTTTTAGATAGGGTGTCATGTAGTCTAGGCTGGTCTTGAACATGCCACTTAGCTGGGGTTGACCTTGATCCTGACCTTCCCGCCTGCACTCCCCAAGTGAACGTGTGCGTGCATTATGAGCATAAGCCGCCATGTCCTGCTTTTTAGGGGAAGTTGTAACAAGTGTGACCTCGGGCCTCTTCCTCTACCAGTAAGTTTCTGATTAGTGATTTTTTTTCTTTTAGAGAGAATCTTACCATAGCTCAAGCCGGCCGTGGGTGTGGGATTACAGGACTGAGCCCCCAACCCAGCTTCTGATTAGCTTTTTGCAGTTCTGCTCTGGAGAGGGAAGGCTTTAGCGAAACTAGCTCTGATCCCAAAGATCTGGTTTAGAGATCCAGAAGTCTGGATTTGAACCTAGCTCTGCCTCTTACTCTTGAGAGATGCCGTTTCCTCATCTGTGTGGTGGAAGACGTTCTGAGCACTCAGCATCATCCCTACGAAGGTCCCGTTTCCTCTGCACCCTTTGGAGACTGGGCTCCATCATTGTGTTTGTGGCTATCTGTACAATTCTCCCGTATGCTTCAGGTAGTCTCTGTGTGAATTATAAAATCCACGCAGTGTGCTGCGAGTGTCGTTGCTGCATGGTATTGTTTAGGAAATGATGGCGTCCCTGTGCCTGTTCAGTACAGATGTGGGGTTTGGTTTTGTTTTTTATTGTCTTCCGACTGAGGTTGGTGGAATCTGCACGTGCAGTACCCATGAATACTGAGGGAGGCTTGAGCTGCCTCTCAGCCTGTTGGCTAAGATCAAGTGCTAAGGAATGGCTCTGGAATCACCCACTACCTGTCCAGTTCAGCTTCTTTCTGTTTTCGGCTCTCTTGAAGGTGACATAGCTGACCTCTGTCTCTCTCTCTACCCCATCCCCAAGCGACTAGGAGCCTAGACGATCTCAAGATCGATAGTCAGGTCTCAACTCCTGTGGCGGAGGGTGAGTCCGTCCCGGTTCACTGCCACCTCGGCGAGGCTTTCCTCGGGAGTGAGTGCCGAGCCGTGGTGGGTGATCGCACTCGACTGAGTATTTGTGTGCTGAATTCAGCTTGTTTTACTTAGTTGAAATTTGTATTTTGCCCCTCCCCATGTCCTTATGTCGGGGGGCTTTGGGGGAAGCTAAAGAGTGAATGGGAGAGGAGGAAAGAGTGGCTTCCAGTCCAGGGGCAGAGTCTGTGGACAGAGCGGGGATAGTCCGTGGTGTGTGACCGTCACCAGCGCGGCGAATTTAGGAGCGAGGGAAGCGGCTAGAGAGAGACGTGCTGCAAAAACACGTGAGCACGGACCTTGTGACCATCACCCGGCTCACCGGAGGCACTGCAGACCTTCCTTTCCTGTTGCAGTGAACAGAAATACGATAACTTTCATCCCCTCATCCATCTGCTCAGCAGTTCTCTTAAAAACACTGTGTGTGTTTGTGTGTGTGTGTGTGTGTGTGTGTGTGAGCACACACGGGAGTGCAGTTGTCTGAGGAAGCCGGAGGGCATTGGATCACTTGGGACTGGGGTTACAGGTGGTCGGGACCTGGTGCTGGCACTGGGATCGGAACTTGGGTCTCTCTGGAGGAGCAGCCAGTGCTTTGAACCACTGAGCCACCTGTCCAGCCCTGCTCAGCAGGACTTCCTAAGTGTTTCCTAGGAGGCACCAGCAATGGCGCTGGCCTCTGGAAGAAGCCATAAAACCTGAAGACAAACCAGTGGCTCCCGGGGAAGACTCTGAGAGTGACTTTATCTCTGTGGAATTAATACTATTTTCCTATGGTTGTGGTGTTGTTTCCAGATTCTTAACATTGCTGTGCTTTTAAAAAAAATTATTTATGTACTATTTGTTTTTTATTACACTTATTTAGTATGTGTGCGCGTGTGTGTGTGCGTGTGTGTGTGTGCATGCACCTTGACACATTTGTGAAGTCAGATGTGCGACCTGATGATTGATCCCAGGAGACCAGGCTGACAGCACCCTCATTCTGTCTGATGTGACAGGGCTTTGCTACGGAACCACATCGACCTTGAACTTTAGTCCTCCTGCCTCAGCCTCCGGCACCAGGATGGCAGGCACCATCTAGCCCAGGTGTGCACTCCTGGTTTAAATGGAATGCTAGTTATCTCTGAGCAGCTTTGCCTCGTGAACCCTGATCATTATCATAGAACCTTCCAGTTTAAAAATGCCCCGCAGGCGTGGACCCGCTGGGGACACAGGCTTCTTTCAGCTGTCCCAGTCTTTGGAACCAGAGTTAGCCAGCAGAGGGCTATCGCATCTGTGACCATATTTAAATATGGCCCCTGTAAGAGAGAAGTCCTCCACAAAGACCTGAATTCCCTTTTTTCTTTCAATTTTTGAAATATAGTCACAAGAAGTTGCCATGGGTCTCCCTACCTAGTTTTGTTTATTTTGTGGTACTTGGGGTTGAACCCGAGACCATGTACCGGTTAGGCAAGAGCTCTGAGTGTGACCTACATCTCCAGCTCTTTATTTTTGAGACAAGGTCTTGTTGCATACCTCAGGCTGGCCTTGAGGGTATTCTGTTGAAGTATTCATACAGCATGTAGCCCCCTTTTTTTCTTTTTCTTGATGATGGTGATGGTGATGATGATGGTGATGATGATGATGGTGGTGATGGTGGTGGTGGTGATGATGGTGATGATGATGATGGTGGTGATGGTGGTGGTGGTGATGATGATGGTGATAATGATGAAGGTGATGATGAAGGTGATGATGAAGGTGATGATGATGGTGATGATGGTGATGATGATGATGATGATGTGGCAGTTCTGAAGCTCAAACCTAAAGCCTCACCCATGCTGTCCAACTCTTTACCACTAAATTTCAGCCCAGTATGTGACCCTTTGATACCAGCTTTTCTCAGTCAGCAGAATGCTCCTATTAAAAAAATAAACAAGCAAACAAACAAACAAAAAACCCAGGAACTCAGTGTGTTCCTGGGACTCTTGAGCCTACTGCTTTAGCGTCTCAGTGCCCTGGGTCACAAGGCCACCATGCCTAGCAGCACAGCGCTGTGAAGCACTCTCCTAGCTCTCTGTGTTTTAACTGTTTCCTTCTTCTCTCTCTCCTCCTCCTCCTCTTTGATGATGTTGTCATTATTGTTGGTGGTGGTTTTTTGAGACAGTTTCTCTGTTGTAGCTCTGGCTGTCCTGGAACTCACTCTGCAGACCAGGCTGGCCTCGAACTCAGAGATCCACCAGGCTCTGCCTCCCGAGTGCTGGGGTTGAAGGTGTGCACCAGCACGCCCGGCTCATTGCTTCCCTTTTTACGAAACAGCACTTCACGGCATGAGTGTCGTAGCTTGTTTGGCTGTTGGCCATTTGTGGGCCACGTTCAGTTCTGGTTTTTGGTGCAAGCACAGCTGTACGGAGCAGCTGCACACAGTCTTGTGTAATCATACCCTTATCTCTCTCTGGGAAAAGATCCAGGAGTGGCATCGTAGTGGTACCCACAATTCATTCCTGACTTTGGTCGTTTGTCTTTTTTCCTAACTTAATTACGTTGATTTCTACTCTGTCCTTCCCTCTGCCTGGACTTTTTAAAATGTATTTTTTGTTTAATTTTTAATTTATTTGAGTCAGGTCTCACTATGTACCCATGCTTATCTTGAACCTTGCCATGTAGACCAGGATGGCCTGCACTCGAGAGATTTACTTGCGCTGATCCCTGGGATTAAAGGAGTGAGCCGCCATGCCCAGATTTTTTTTAAATCTATAATATTTCTGTGTGTACGTCTATATAGGTTTTTCCCATCAGTTGAGCTGTGTACAGGCATTTACCTGTGAGTGTGGGTGTATTGAGAAAGATGGAGAGGAACTATCACAGTCTCCTGACAAAAGCACTTACCGCTTCAGCTGAACACAGAAATGTGTCCCGACTCTCTGCACTCTCCCACATGTAGGATTGTCTACAGGAGAACCACAGCAGTGGTGGCCACCACGCCTGCTTTACAAAGCTCGGCAGAATGGTCTTGTGTGTTTCCCATGGTTTAGTCTTGCTATTTCTTTTTGTCTCCTGTTCCAAAATGTCTTCTTTTATAATTTCCGTTCCCATTAGTGATTCTTTAAAGCAGTTTCTGATAGTGGCATTGCTGTAGGCATGCTCTGATTTTTCCCTTTATTCTTTTTATTTTAGATTTATTTTTTAGGGCTGTGTGTGTGTGTGTGTGTGTGTATGTACATGTATACAAGGACAGGGCCTGAAGAAGCCAGGAGAGGGCTCAGATCCCCTGGAGCTGGACTTACAGATGGTTGGGAGCCAACGTGCCGGTGCTGGGAATTGAACCTGGGTCCTTGGTCAGAGCAGCCAGTGCTCTTAACCACTGAACCCTCTCTCCAGCCCCCAGACTGGTTTTTAACGTAAAGCTTTCCTGGTTTTGGAGGCAGTGTCTCCCCTGATTCTGAGTGAAGGAGGCAGGTCTTGTTGTAGTGATGGGTCGTGTTTCTGTGCCCTCTCCCCATTGTCTGCTCTGAGTTGCTGGTCTGAGTGGGTGGGTGACACAGAGGTGCCCCCCCCCCCGATCCTGCACCGCCTCCTCTGCTTCTGTTAGGACCACCTTATGATTGTTCCATAGCCGAGGTCCAGGTTTTATTTGCATTTAGTAGGGCCTGGAAAATCCCTGCTGTGCGCTTCAGGAACAGAGCCGCCAACTCTCCCCTTTTCTCTCCATTTCTTTTCTGACTTTTGGAGGCAGGATCTCACCCAAGCTGGCCTTGAACTCGGGATCCTCCTCCCTCAGCCTCTGGAGGCAGGGATAGCAGGCAGGACTCCAGGCATGCTCCCCAGCCTAGTCTGAGCTCAGACCTCTTCTTCAAGTATAAATGGTACTCATGATAGCTCACGGTCCCAAGTTCACCAACATAAATCTCCACAAAGGTCAGCCCCTCCTTTATTATTAACTTTTTTTTTTTTTTTTTTTTTTGTCTTTTTAAAGATGTAGCTGATCGTTTGCTTCGCTAGCTGTTGGCACCGGGGGCTTTGTGCGTAGTGGGTGAATGTCTTACCTCTGAGCCACGTCTTCCACCCCAAGGTGCAGTTTACTAAAGGGAAATAGCGTCAAAAGCACCGGCTCCATTCTTAAAGCTTTTCCACAGCGGGGCGTTAACACCTCAGCCTTTCAGGCAGTGGCCACCCCAGGCACACAGGCACAGGCGACGTGTTCACAATGCCACCTTTCTTCAAGCACTGTACATATCGTAAAAGATTCAGAGGTGTCAGAACTTGGCAGCTCTCATAACCAGACAGGACTGAAAGCAGTTACAAGTTTATTCACCTCATTGGAGAAAAGCAGGTTTGGTCAGTAACAGTCTCATGGGTGAAGCCCAGGCCTTCTGGGTCCTGAGAGTGGCCAGACTGGTTCTTAGGATGACTGTCACCTGGAGGTGGCACCCACCCCCTCCTGCAGTCTCAGCAGGCGTCTGACATATGGTGGATGTTTACATCCGGGTGCTGGGGCCTGGCCTAGCTCTTCTGCCATAGTTTTGATACATTGTCTTTTTTCTTTTCTCTTTTCCTTGTGCCCCGGTATGAGGCCCTTGCTTGGGGTTAGTGTTCTGTGCCTCAGGCCTGTTCTGTTCTAGAACTGATCTTGTGTTCTTCCTCTGTCTCAGTCAGGACCTTGTAAAAAGGTTTTTAAACATCAGCTTTGCAGTCCTTAAGTTCAGCAGGTAGGCTTGGCCGCTGCTCTACTGAGGTTAGTCGGGCTGCGAGGCCCACAGTGCCCTCTGGTGGTTGGGCTGGCCCTCCAGGTGCTTCGGGGAATTTGAGGCATGACTTGTTCCTCACAGTTCTCAACCTGTGGGCCACGACCCCTTTGGGGTTTGCCTAAGACACCTACATAGCAGATGCTTACATTACACCCACAACAGCAGCAAAATCACAGTTATGAAGCAGCAGTGGAAATCACTTCATGTCGGGGGTCACCACGACACGAGGAACTGTGTTAAAGGGCCGCAGCACTGGGGAGGTTGAGAGCCACTGCTCTCGGTAAACCAGGGAGGTGAGAACCGGTGGATATTTGGTGGAGGGTGGGAGTCAGTCCAGCCTGGCAAGCCTGGAAAGGTTGGGGATAATGGGGTTGAGATCTCGTGTGTGTGTGTGCGCGTGTGTGTGGTGAGTTTGTGGTGTATATATGTGTGGTGAGTGTGTGTGGTGTGTGTGGTATGTGTGTGTGTGGTGTGTGTGTGGTGTGTGTGTGTGTGTGTGTGTGTGTGTGTGTGTGTGTGTATGTGTGTGTGTATGGTATGTGTGTGTGTATGTGTGTGTATGTGTGTGTATGGTGTGTGTGTCTGTGTGTGTGTGTATGTGTGTGTGTGTATGTGTGTGTGGTGAGTGTATGTGTGTGGTGTGTGTGTGTATGTGTGTGTATGGTGTGTGTGTATGTGTATGCTGTGTGTGTGTATGGTATGTGTGTGTGTGTGGTGTGTGTGTATGGTATGTGTGTGTGTGTGTGTGTATGGTATGTGTGTGTGTATGGTATGTGTGTATGGTGTGTGTGTGGTGTGTGTGTGTGTATGCTGTGTGTGTGTGTGTGTGTGTGTGTGTGTATGGTATGTGTGTGTATGGTATGTGTGTGTGGTGTGTGTGTATGGTATGTGTGTGTGTATGGTATGTGTGTATGGTGTGTGTGTGTGTGTATGTGTGTGTGTATGGTGTGTGTGTGTGTGCGTGCCCTTGAGAAGGCAAAGGTGAATAGAAGCCAGTAGCTGTGTTGGAGTTAGGCTGTCTCCATGGGGCGGTTCACTGGTATACCCGCTAACCAGAGGGCCCAACTGACAGGACCACAACACAGAGGGACAGGCGGCGTGGAAAGCCCAGCCAAGGCTGTCGCGCCACCTGGCTGACCCTGGCGGCAGGGCTGAGCCATACACAGGTGCGCATGCGTCCTGTACCGATGCCCTGGGGGTCAACAGGTAGGCCAGCTGCCCGGCTCTGCGACTGTGCTCAGCACCAAAAGGCCCAGATCTATTTCCTCGTTTCTTAGTGTGTTCACATACCGTGACAAATATTTAATATCTTACCATGATGCGATTTGCTAACCGCCTCCCTTCAGCCATCTGGGATTGGCAGAAATCCGGAGGATGTGCTCACTCGGCTCCTGTTACCATCCCTGCAGGGCCCAGACTCCCCGACTCCCCCCATTCTGATGCCCGAGCCCTGCTGGTCCCAGCTCTTCCCCATCCCTTGTCCTTCATCCCAGCTCAGTTCTAGGAAGAAAGGCTTCGGTAGAGAGGAGGAGGAGGGAGGAGATCGAAGTGGAGAGACTGGGGAGTAATGAGGGAAACCATTTGCAATCCCGCGGCGGGGTCTCTGGCACCGCCACCTGGCCTCACTAACAAGGTGACCCTGCTTTCCTCAGGTGTCCTCATGACTCCTCCTGCGGACCATGTCCATGATCCTTTTCGCCAGCATAGTACGTGTGAGGGATGGACTGCCCCTCTCAGCCTCCACTGACTTCTACCACGCCCAGGAGTTTCTGGAATGCAGGAGGCAGCTGAAGACCTTAGCCCCGAGGCTGGCTCAGTATCCAGGCCGAGGCTCTGCAGAGAGTCGTGACTTCCTCATCTAGTAAGTGAGCGCACTCACTTCTCCAGGACTTAGCCACACTGGTGTAATTTCACCCGCATGAGTAACACCGCTGGCGGCGTGGGTTACAGATGGGCGTGGTCTCCGCAGCCAGAGGTCCTGCAAGCTTGCGGCAGAATAAGGGAAGGAGTGGGTGTCATCCTCAGATGACAGATCCCATCCGCAGATCCCGCGAATGTGGGGAGACCTGGCGCCCCTCCCCACAGGGGGCGCCCCTTCAACGTTCTGTTTCACTAGTTGTAGCAGAAGACGAGCCGCGACATTAAAACGCCGGGGAGAGAAAAGGGTAAGCGTGGAAGGGCCCAGATACGGGGTGGCTAAGCCTCGTTCTCAGGCCCCATAGCTGGCCGCACAGATCGCTAAGCCACATCAGGCCGAGTAGCTGAGGATGGCCTCACACTGTCGTTTTTTCTGCCGCGCTGTGCTTGTCCCGCTGCGGCGGTCTGGCATCCGTCCCGCTGGCCGGGCGGGTGGACCCAGACCCAAGCGGCGGGCGGCGCGTGGGGGCCCCGGGATACGTGGTTCGGTGACCTTTCGAGGAGCCATCCTCCCGTGGGCCTGAGAAATGTGTGACGAGCCGTGAAGAAGGCCCGGGAGTCCGGAATGAAGGAAATGTCGTCTGGTGGACCCAAACTTGTTTATTCAAGGGGCTCTTCCCCAATAAATAACCTCTCCCCATAAGGGTGTGGCTTCTCCTCTTGAGCGGGGAAGCCTTAATTAGCATGGTCTTTTGCAGAGACAAAGGTGTATGATTACCACAGGGCAGGCAGACATTTTGCCAATCTGTTTGCTGAGTAGCAGCTTCCAGGGCTTCAAGAGTAAAGGAGTCAGCAGGCTATCCTAGAAGCCCGAGGGGCGAGGACCACCCGCCGCTTCAACCTGGCTCTTTAGCCTGGAGCCCTACATCACACGATCACTAAGCCAGGTCCTCAGGCTATAACTGACTATGGCCTTGAACTTTGACCCTCCAGCCTCTACTTCCCTAGTGCCGGGATTGTGCCAACGAGCAACTCTACCAACGAGCCTCATCCCCAGCCCCATTTCTCCATTTCCCATCACGTGACGGGAGCTGGGGAATGAAACGAGGGCAGGTCTCTGCAGAGAACTTGAGGTCTCAGGAGGGAACAGGAAGATAGATTATTGAGTCAGTACACCAGGGGAAGCCCATGGCTGGGTGGGCGTCAGCGACGATGGTCCCGGAGGCTCTGGGTGCCTTGCACCCTAAGGATTTGCCTGTGCTTCCAGGGCTCAAGAGGCACCTGCAGGGTCAGGCAGGCCAGAGAGGGATTGAGGTCAAGCGACTTAACCAAGGCGCTCATCGGTCAGGTCACGTCCTCCCTCGAGTGCGCCATCCTTCCTCCAGTGAGACTTGAAGAAACCCTCAGGGCGAGGCCGGCTTTTACACGGCAGAATGGCTTGTTACAGACTCTACGTGCTGTTTTATTATTTTGGTCTTTGCTTACCAAGTTCCTTTTGTTCCCCCGTCATGATAGTTATAACCGGCTGGAGAAGCTGGGGCCGTTTAAGGCCATTTGGTCTCAGAACCATAAAAGCAAAAGCAAAGTGCCGGCCCGGCCTGGCCTGGCCTGGCCGAAGGCTGAGGGGTGCTGCCAGGCAGGAAGTGTTAGCGTTTTCAGCCTGGGCGGAGATGGAAAGGTACCCTGGGAGTCAGGGGTCCAGGAACCACACGGCTCTGAGGGGAGACTACCCCCAGCTCAGCTGGGGTGCTCAGCTCCCCTCCACCCTGCTCCTCTTCCCTTTGCTCCGATGGGAAGGTCACGCCAAGCAGCAGATCTCAAAGGAGATTTATTTGGGGGAAGGATCCAGGAGTGACTGCCTCTGCTCGCTGCGAGGCAGTGAAGAGCTGAGCAGGACGCAGCCCTTTTTATACGGCTTGGGGGTGGGAGGAGCTGTCCAAGGTGGCCTAGGATTGGTGGGATTTTTCACCCAATTTGAATAGTCAGGGGGTTGGGGGTGGGGGCGTGTTAAGGGTCCCAGCTCAGGGCCACATGTAGTGTTTCAGGGAGGCCTGGGATTGGTGGATTTTTTTTTCACCTTATTTGAATAAGCTGGGGATAGGGGTCCAATCACCCTCCTCCCTCAAGGGGCTGGGAACTGCTGTATGACAGTTTAGAATGTTCTGGCAGGGGGTGGGGGTGGCCTGGAGGGAGGTGCTAGCTGCTTGTGCCACAAGGGGCTTCTAGGACTCATGGCTGCTGGAGATCTGACCTGCTCCCTAGTGGAGCGGACTCGCCTTCTGAGCTTCTGGTGCCGCCTCCTCTGTGCATCTTCCATGCCGAGCTCTGAAAGCCTGGTTTGTGCTTTTCCTCAGACAGGACACCTTTGTTTTTTCTGAAGAAAGCCTCTGACCTCACAATCAAATCTGAGTTTCCTTGGTAACTTTCAAAAACAGGACTATAGGGGGCTGGAGAGATGGCTCAGTGGTTAAGAGCACTGGCTGCTCTTCCAGAGGACCCTGGTTCAATTCCCAGCACCCACATGGCAGCTCACAAATGTCAGTAACTCCAGTTCCAGGGGATCTGTCACCCTCACACAGGCATACATGCAGGCAAAACAGCAATGTACATGAATCAAAAGTAAATAAAATATAAAAACAAAAACCATCAACAGCAAAAACCAGGACTATAGATGTTCTACTCTGTTGCTTTTTCTTGTCTTACTTGTTTTTAGGGTGCCAGGAGTGGCCCCAGTGCCTTGTGCTCACCAGGCCAGGGCTCTCCTCCTGAGTTACCTCCACTTACCTGTTTGTTTATATTTTGAATTAAATGTTTACCCTTCGCAGAGGAAGCCGAGCCCTTTCTTTAAATTGACACGCTGTCACCATGTGGTGCACGCATGTGCGCACACACCAGTGTGGTCATTCAGATGCCATAGCATGCGCGGAGAGTCTAAGTTCAGCTCTGGGGACCTGGTTGTAGCATCCCACCTTGCTGAGGTCAGGTCTCCACCTTACATTTGCCCTAGGAGTGTTTGGGCTGCAGACGCACCCAGCTTTTTAATGTGGATTCTGGGGATTTAACTAACAGGCCGTTGGCTTGGCAGCAATTATTTGCCGAGCTACCTTGTTAGCCTTATTCCTTAAACATTTTAAATTCAGATTATTTTATTTTATGAGTGTGAGTGCTCTGCTTGTATTTGTGTGTACCAAGTCTGTGACTGCACTCCTAGC